>CAWUFW010006996.1:0-125000 GCA_963921515.1 Calotriton arnoldi
CCAAATTTGACGTAATTCCGTCCAGCAGTTTGACCTGTAGCCTTGTCTAAAGTTTCCTATGGAAATCGCATGGAGAAAACACGTTTTAGGACCCCCTTTTTCTTAGCCCCCTTGACGAATCCCCCAAACTTTTAGGATAGCAGCTGACTTGAAAAGAGGAACTTTTTGGAAAATTTCGTAAAGATTCGTCAAACGACGCCAAAGTTATAAGCACATCAAAAATGCTTTTCCTATGGAAACGTGGTCCTAACTATAACTATCTACTGGCGACCGCCAGTAGATAATATATATATATATACCAACAATTCCTCCTTTCTCAATAAAAAAGTGCACCGGCTCAGGCTGTGTCACTTTCAAATTTCGTTTAATTCATGAAGGTATACAGAGGCAAGAGGCTCACTATCCCAACGTTTCTGCTCAGAAGAGCCTTGATCACGGGAAAGTCTCTCTGTTTTTCAAATCGCCCACGTGACTCTTTCAAAACACAGGCCGTATTTATTCTCAGAGTGCGCAAGGGAACTAGTAACACACTTTAAATGAATAGAGAATAGCGCAATTCGATAAATGTCATTTCTGTATTCAGCGCTAAAAACATTCTTTCCAATTAATGTTATTCCCTTTGCGAAAAAGTCCAGTGTGCCCCAAATGCACTTTCCACTTTTAATTCTTCACTTACTCTTTTAAAAGCAACATCAGCCAGCAATGTAGGAATATCCTCCGTTTGCGTCCCTTACTTTCCACACACTGAGAAATCCTTTCTTTTCTCAGGGGGCAAGCAGGTCAGGCTTCCACATATTATTCACCAACTCCACGTTGCATCGCAAGAAGCCCAGGACCTTGGCAGGGCGGCCAGTGCTTCAGGAGCGAGGCTTCCTGAACATAAACACCAACAATTCCTCCTTTCTCAATAAAAAGAAGTGCATCGGCTCAGGCTGTGTCACTTTCAAATTTCGTTTAATTCATGAAGATATACAGAGGCAAGAGGCTCACTATCCCAACGTTTCTGCTCAAAAGAGCCTTGATCACGGGAAAGTCTCTCTGTTTTTCAAATCGCCCACGTGACTCTTTCAAAACGCAGGCCGCATTTATTCTCAGAGTGCGCAAGGGAACTAGTAACACACTTTAAATGAATAGAGAATAGCGCAATTCGATAAATGTCATTTCTGTATTTAGCGCTAAAAACATTCTTTCCAATTAATGTTATTCCCTTTGCGGAAAAGTCCAGTGTGCCCCAAATGCACTTTCCGCTTTTAATTCTTCACTTACTCTTTTAAAAGCAACATCAGCCAGCAATGTAGGAATATCCTCCGTTTGCATCCCTTACTTTCCACACACTGAGAAATCCTTTCTTTTCTCAGGGGGCAAGCAGGTCAGGCTTCCACATATTATTCACATATTAATCACCAACTCCACGTTGCCTCGCAAGAAGCCCAGGACCTTGGCAGGGCAGCCAGTACTTCAGGAGCGAGGCTTCCTGAACATAAACACCAACAATTCCAGCAGCCGCAAACAGGATTGAGGACGAGTCCACTTGCAGAGTCCATGCAGGACAAGATTTGTGTGCTATCCGGACCACATTTCCCACAATGCACAGTCTCATTCGAGCTTCCCATTGGTGGGTGTGCAATATGAAAATGGCGAAGTGGGTTCAGCGTTTGCACACACTGTCTCCGTTCAAGCCTCTGAAGAGAAGCATATGGAGCTTCGAAACGCGTCAGGCATTTCCATTACGGAGCAGCTTCTACAAGCGGATCCTCGTCCCTGCCTATCATAAACAAAGCTGCTGATCGAGTGCTACTCACCTGGTGGACAACCATTGGAGCAGAATGTAATACGCGGCCGTCCTGCCGCGGAATGTGCACCACCCCGTAATGTTATGGGGGCCACCCGACATGGTAACTATCATATTGGCTACGTGGGTCAGCAGCCGCAAACAGGATTGAGGACGAGTCCACTTGCAGAGTCCATGCAGGACAAGATTTGGTGCTATCCGGACCACATTTCCCACAATGCACAGTCTCATTCGAGCTTCCCATTGGTGGGTGTGCAATATGAAAATGGCGAAGTGGGTTCAGCGTTTGCACACACTGTCTCCGTTCAAGCCTCTGAAGAGAAGCATATGGAGCTTCGAAACGCGTCAGGCATTTCCATTACGGAGCAGCTTCTACGAGCGGATCCTCGTCCCTGCCTATCATAAACAAAGCTGCTGATCGAGTGCTACTCACCAGGTGGACAACCATTGGAGCAGAATATATATATATATAGCAGCAAATTAAGATTCCTAGAAAGGGGATATACAATCAAATGCATTGATGCAGCAATACACAAAAGCAGGTTGAAATCCAGGGAAACACTACTCAAAAAAGGAAAAGAAAAAGACAAAGAACCAGATAAAGAGGGAGGACCGGACCTAACTGTAAATACTGGTAGATCCGAGGAAGTTGACACTTTCAGATTTATCCTCCAATATAATAAACAGGAAAAACAGGTTAGAAAGATCATAACCAAAAATTGGCCCCTGGTTCTCAGCGACCCCACAATTGGTCATCTGTTTTCTAACAAGCCAGCAATCACTTATAGTAGGGCTACATCTATGAGAGACATTGTGGTTCACAATGACCCGGGTGCCCCAAACAAAAGTACATGGTTGACGCAAAGAAAGGGGTTCTTCAAATGTAAAACATGTAAGGCCTGCCAATATGGCAGTAACAAAACGACATACAGAACCCCTTTTAAAGATAAGGATATACCTATCAACAAATTTCTTAGCTGCAAGTCTGACTGTCATCTATGTGCTGGAGTGCCCTTGTAGGCTACGCTATATTGGTAGCACTATATTACAAGGTCATAAAAGGGTACTACAGCACATTAGAGCCATAAAAAACAGAGACCAGGCCTATCCTGTTGCCAGACACTTCGGTGAGATACACAATGCAGACCCAAAAGGCTTGAGCTATTATTTAATAGATTCTATCCCTCTCAACAAGAGAGGGGGACAGAGAAAAATGCTCAGACACCTTGAGTCCAACTATATAATCAATCTTGATACTAAACAGCCTAATGGGCTGAACGCCACTGAAGAATTATATACTTGTCTGTAATCTCAGGATCAATTAAAGAGTCACAGTTACGACATACTGTCCTAAATAACATCGGTATTGTATTTCATCGCACAACTGTCATTATGACAATACAGTTGTTTTATTAAATTTTTATTGCCACCGCATATCACAATGTTTTTACACATAAGGTTAGGTAGTTTTTTCTTTTTCTTTTTACTTTTTTTTCCCCGTTCTTTTTTTACTAATAGTTATAAGGTTTTAATCATCAAATTATGGTATTGCACTGGTATTAAGCACTTTAATAGTAATATGTTTACATGAATTGTTTACATTATATGTACTGTATTTGCGTATTTTGCACTTTCCTGATTAGTCATTAATAATGTATAATAACAGCAAAAAATTTATACAATGATGCTTCAAATGTTATGAAAGAGGCCACATTAGTACATTATTTTTATGTATTTTAGTATCAGTTTTAAGTGCTTTTACAAATTTTCAGTACTATTTCAAGACGGATATTTTAGCATATTGTAAATGGCTATTTTGATGACGCAACCCTTTGAGGTATTATACCTGGATGTTAATTATCTATTCAGACAAATTGAGAGATTGCGTCTCAAAACCTACCATCTAAATTTAAAAACATATCCAAAGTCTGTTGTTCATTTCTATGTATTTTAACTTATAGGCACTTGTCACTTTAAGAGAACACATGGTTAAGCATTAAGAAAAAAACGTTATAAAAGTACTACCCACCTGACAGAGCGTGTCATGTGATCAAGGCCCTTGACGGGCTGAAACGCGTCATGGCTGTAGAGGTCGGAGAGCACCAATAAACTGTTCTGCACCAATTTGTGGTCCGTGCTCCGTTTGTGGTGAGGATTCCCAGGTGGTTGACGGAGTTGTTGTGGATATATATATATATATATATATATATATATATATATATATATATATATTATCTACTGGCGGTCGCCAGTAGATAGTTATAGTTAGGACCTATTATCCATAGGAAATTCGTAACATTCTATTCCCAATAACTTTAGCGTTGTTTGACGAATCATCGCAAAATTTTCAAAACTAGTGGGGCGCTCCGGTCCGCTTCTGTCTTGAAAGTTTCGGGGTGATTCATCAAGCGGGAGCTGAGAAAAAAGGGGGTCCCAAAACGTGTTTTCTCCATGTTAATTCCCATAGGAAATTTTAGACACGGCTACAGCCCGAACTGCTGAACGGAATTACACCAAATTTTGCAAAAAGGTAGCGCTTGGTTCAGAAAGCGACCTTTTTTTTTAAATGGTGTAAATCCATTCAGTAGTTGCGGAGAAATTAAAAAAATAAGAGTGAAAAAATCAATTTCCCATAGGAAACTTTATGCAAGGCTACAGCCAAACCTGCTGAACGGAATTACACCAAATTTGGCAAAAAGGTAGTGCTTGGTTCAGAAAGCACCCTTTTTAAAAATGGTGTAAATCCGTTCAGTAGTTGCTGAGAAAATCCAAAATAAAAGTTTCGATATCTATGGCCGCGGTGGATCCGCGCACCCTCCCGATCACGAGCTGCATGCTAATTGGCTGTCAACACTCCAAACCAGGAAGTGTTGGCAGCCATCTTGTGCCTCGGTAGAACCAAGGCACAAGAAATCAGTAAAACAAGTGCGCAAAACGCAAAAAGGGGGCAGGGTAGAAACACCCTGACCCCCTAGGCCTGCTCAGGGGGTCCCACAAGGACCCCCAGGGCCCCAAATTTTTTTTTTTTAAATCGTCGGGATTCGCTTAGGATGCGCGGATCCCGCTGTGAAAAAAAAAAAACAAAGCGCGGACTCCTGCGCTTTGTTGTTATTTGGCCCCCGGGTGGGCCAAGTCCCGGGGGCATGTGGGGGTTAATGAAAAAATTGGGTGGGGGGCCTCTAAGGCCCCCCAAGCCCCGGGGACCACCACCCCCCAGGGTTTTGAATTAAACATGGTGCAGGAGGGCACTCGGCCCTCCCGCAGCCCCGGGGACCGCCACCCCCCGGGGCTTCTTTTAAAAAAAAAAAAATTACCTGTGTTGGGGGGCTCGAGCCACCCCACACGCCCCGGGAACCGCCACCTCCCCGGGGCACTAAGAATTTTAATGTGGGGGTCCGTTTCGGACCCCGGGACCACCACCTCCCGGGGCTTTGCACATGTTGGGAGGGGGCCGCGCGGCCCCCCTCCTGGAGCCTGTGATGGCCCTGGGGACCGCCACCCCCCAGGGCCGGCTCCTGCAGTGTCCCGGGGTGCCACCCCCGGGACACTATAGTTTGCTATGACAGGACGGGAGCCTCGCGGCTCCCGTCCTGTCATAGCAAACTTGCTTTGATTTTGGAAGAGAGAGCAGGAAACCTGCTCTCTCTTCCAAAATTCAAAGCAAATTGCTTTTATACACGGGCAGCTGCATCTAAGCAGTTCCCCGTGTGGAAAAGCAATGCCGGCTCCCGCAGGAGGCGGGGAGCCGGTGGGACCGTGGGGGGATTGGGGACCCCCCCACGGTCCCCAACGGAGAGGGCCAGCCCCGGGGGATGGGGTCCCCGGGGCTACAAGTGGCCCGGGAGGGGGGCCATGCGGGCCCCTTCCCCAAAATTTACATAAAAGAAAAAAAAACTTTAAAAAACAAAGGCCGGCCCCGGGGTATGGGGTCCCCGGGGCCATAAGTGGCTTGAGCCCCCCCACACGCCCCGGGGACCGCCACCTCCCCGGGGCACTAAGAATTTTAATGTGGGGGTCCGTTTCGGACCCCCGACCCCCGGGGACCACCACCTCCCTGGGGCTTAGCACATGTTGGGAGGGGGGCCACGCGGCCCCCCTCCTGGAGCCTGTGATGGCCCTGGGGACCGCCATCTCCCAGGGCCAGCTCCTGCAGTGTCCCGGGGTGCCCACCCCGGGACACTGTAGTTTGCTATGACAGGACGGGAGCCTCGCGGCTCCCGTCCTGTCATAGCAAACTTGCTTTGAATTTTGGAAGAGAGAGCAGGAAACCTGCTCTCTCTTCCAAAATTCAAAGCAAATTGCTTTTTCACACAGGGAGCTGCATCTAAGCAGTTCCCCGTGTGGAAAAGCAATGCCGGCTCCCGCAGGAGGCGGGGAGCCGGCGGGACCGTGGGGGGATTGGGGACCCCCCCACGGTCCTCAACGGAGAGGGCCAGCCCCGGGGGATGGGGTCCCCGGGGCTACAAGTGGCCCGGGAGGGGGGCCACGCGGCCCCCTTCCCCAAAATTTACATAAAAGTAAAAAAAAACTGAAAAAAACAAAGGCCGGCCCCAGGGGATGGGGTCCCCAGGGCCATAAGTGGCCTGAGGAGGGGGCAACGCAGCCCCCTCCAAAACATTTAAAGAAAAAAAAGGCCATGCCCCGGGGGATGGGGTCCCCGGGGCCAATTAAGGCCTCGGGAGGGGGGCCACTTGGCCCCCTTCCAAATTTTATTTAAAAAAAAATGGGGGTAGGCCCTGGGGGATGGGGTCCCCAGGGCCAATGAATTAGAAAAAGAAGGGGGGCCACACAGCCCCCCTTCTTAAAAATAAAATAAAATAAAAGACCGGCATCGCGCCGGAGGCCACGCCCCCTCCTTGGCGCGTTTTAAGTTGGGGAATTAATTCCCCTTGAATCCTGAGGGACCCTGGGGGCCAACTAGCCCACCAGGTACCTCCAGTGCGCGCCTCGGCTGCGTTGCAGAGAGGTGGTCCAGGCCACGCCCCTTTTTACACCTCTCTGCAACACAGCTCTGTGGCGCTTACTGGAGGTACCTGGTGGGCTAGTTGGACCCCAGGGACCCTTAGGATTCAAGGGGACTTTATCCCCCAACTTAAAACGGCCAGAGGGCATGTTTGCACACATGTAACCTCAGGCCCCCCCCTCCCTACACCAGTGTGCAAACGCGCCCCATGGCACGTTTTAAGAGGTAGTTTTAATCCCCCTGCCCTATTATGTACGAGGGAGTTACAGAGGAGGTCATGCTAATCACAGGGGTACCCCAACGCATAGTGTTCCCTAGGGTATGTAGGTGTTTTAATTGTATTCTAAGTGTCTTTTACCATAGCACTGGCTCTAGGCCTGGTTAGTCAGAGTCAGTTACCACCAGTACCCGTCTGGAAAAGGTGTGGACACAGGATGATTTTGCAACAAGGCCTCTTTCTGCTCCTCTGTTGGTTCTATCTGCACGTCTTGCTTCTTCCTGGATTTTTCTTCGTCTTTGTGGACTTCTGTTTCTTTCGACATTTCTTTTGCTTCTTTCTGTGCGTTTTTTCTTCTTTCTTCACATATCCTACTTCTGTAGGCATAGTTACAAACTAGCATTTGAAAAACCTTTGAAATTCACTGAAAAAACCATAGGTTTACAGGCACGTTATAGTTAGAAATTAGCATTTAAAAACCTTTGAAATTCACTGAAAAAACCATAGGTTTCAGGCACGTTATAGTTAGAAATTAGCATTTAAAAAACCTTAGAAATTCACTGAAAAAACCATAGGTTTTAGGGAAAGTTATAGTTAGTTGGACATTGCACTCGTACAAAACCCGTGAAATTCCCCTGTTATAGTTAGTTCAGCTAACTATAACTCGCGCCCCCGCAATGCACTGCTGATGACGTCACATATTACATCACTCATGACATGGTCAGTGACATCACTGATGACATCTCAAATGACATCACTGATGACATCATCCATGTGACTGTGTGTTTCTGTAAAGTTTAAATATGTTTAATATATATAGGGAAAGGCGTATTGAAGAATAAGTGGGTGTATAATTGTCTGAATGGATGATTTAGTAGGTGCGTGACTGATTCTATAAGTGAGTGATTAAACGTATCTTACTGAATGCATGGGTTAGTGACTAAACTGGGTGAATGTCTGTATCCGTCTGTCTGTTGGTGTGTTAGCGGCTGCATGGGATTCTGAATAGCTACATGAGTGTCCACATGGGTTATTGATTGGTTGTCTGAGTATCTGTATGGGTGCCTGAGAGTTTGTGTGGGTGGGGTGTGTGTGACTCTGTGCATAGATGTGTGAGTGGGTGATTCACTGGGTGCATGGTTTCAAGAGTGCATCTGTGATGGACTGTATGGGTGGGTGAGTGTGTGTATGGGTGTGTTAGTGAGTGAATGTATATCTCAGTGGTACATGTGTGAGTAACAACATATGTGAAAGGCAGTATATATGTGTGTTGGAGTATATAAATGGCTATAAGTGAGAGTGTGTGATTGTGAGAGTGGCTGTATGGATGAGTGTGTGCTTGTATCAGTGATTGTATAAGAGCGTAAGAATGTGCTAGTATTTGCATGAGTAAGTGAGCTGGTGTGTGTATGACTGTATAGGTGAGTAAATGGCAGTGTGATTAATTATTTGCATGAGTGACTAGGTGTGTGAGTACCTCTATGGATGAGTGGCGGTGTGTGAGTGTCTATGTAGGTGTATGAGTGCATATGATAGTCCTGTACTGAGTGACTATAAGTATGAGTTACTGTATGGGTGAGTGAGTGGATGTGTGTGTAGACCTAAGAATCAGTGAGTGTGTATGTAGTTATTGGTGTTGGAGTGTCTATGGTTTTGACAATGGCAGTCTGTAATTTAGAGTGGGTGTATCAAAGGTTATATTAGGGTGTGAGAAGATGCATGAAATTATCACATGGATGATGTCATCAGTGATGTCATCAGTGATGTCATTTGAGATGTCATCCGTGATGTCATCAGTGATGTCACTGACCATGTCATGAGTGATGTAATATGTGACGTCATCAGCAGTGCATTGCGGGTGCACGAGTTATAGTTAGCTGAACTAACTATAACGGGGGAATTTCACGGGTTTTATACGAGTGCAATGTCCAACTAACTATAACTTTCCCTAAAACCTATGGTTTTTTCAGTGAATATATATATATATATATATCTCTCTCCTACTGGCGGTCACCAGTAGGTAGTTATAGTTAGGACCTCGTTTCTATTCAAAAAGCGATTTTTCTTTTGCCAATATCTTAGGCGCCGTTTGACGAATCTTTGCGAAATTTTCGAAACTAATTTAGGTCAGCTCCTGTCTTTAAAGTTTTGGGGTGATTCGTCGAGCAGTGGCCGAGAAAAAAGGGGGGTCCCAAAACACATTTTCTCCATGTTAATTTCCATAGGAAACTTTAGACAAAGCTACAGCCCGAACTGCTGAACGGAATTACACCAGATTTTGCAAAAATGTAACTTTTGGTTCTGAAAGCGTTCTTTTTTTTTTTTTAAATGTTGTAAATCCGTTCAGTAGTTCCTGAGAAATTAAAAAAATCGATATCTGGTGGCCGATGAGGATACGCGAACCCTACCGAGCACGAGCTTCATTTTGATTGGCTGTCAACACTCCAAACCAAGAAGTGTTGGCAGCCATCTTGTGACTCGGTAAAAATGAGTGACAAGAACCGAGGGATGAAAATGGTATCAAAAAGAAAAGGGGGCAGGGTAGAAACACCCTGACCCCTAGGCCTGGCCCAGGGACCCCCAGGGCCCAAAAAAGTATTTAATAAAAAAATTCGGCCGAAGGCACGTTGGGTGCGCGAATCCCACTGAGAAAATAAAAAAAAATGAAGCGCGGTGTCCAGTGCTTTGTTTTAATGAGCCCCCGGCTGGCCCAGATCCCGGGGGCATTTTTACATGTTTATGCGGGGGCCCTGCGGAGGCCCCTGCAGCCCTGGGGACCACCACCTTCCCGGGGTGATACTTATTCAAATGCGGGGGGCTCGTGGCCCCCCCACAGCCCCGGGGACTGCCACCTCCCCGGGGCTTTTTTTTTTTTTTTTTTAAAGCATGAGTCTGTGGAAAGGTATGCTTGAAATACATCACATGATTTTAGGTTTCTACTTGAAATGAGAAGTGCAGCTTTTTAAGTTTTAAGGTCTGCATGGTCTTGTGACTGAGGTATGTCTGTACTTGCAGATGTATTTTCATATGCGTTATGCATCTGAAGATGCTAGATTTATAAAATACAGGTATACATCTATTTGTATGTTTCTTTTATATATGATGGCATTAGGAAAAGGTACAAACACATGCATCCATGCTTTTAGAAATATGGGGAGACTTACAACAGAGATATGTGAAGGGTTGCTGCTTTGCTCTTAGCTATGCTCAATACCTGATTAGTAGTAGAATGGTGAAGCACCAGCAATAGAAAAGTGATGTTTAAGATATGTTGGGTGAGGAATTACTGATTATGGTACTTTAAAAGAGTCTGTATAAAACGTCACTTGAAGTATGCCGCATAAATCTAGGTGTGTGTTTGAAATGTTAAGTGTAGTCTGTCAAGTTTTAAGGCCTTTATGGTGAGTAAGGTATGTCTCTACTTGCACATGTATTCTGATATGTGTTATGCTTTTGGCAATAGGTACAGATATAAGCATGCATGCTTTTAGGAATATGGTGAGACTTATGGCAGAGATATGTAATAGGTTGCTGCTTTATATTTGGCTAGGCCCAACATTCTGAGTAAAGAGGGATTATTGATTAGGCTACTTTCTATGAGTCTGGGGAAATGTACACTTGAAGTACACAACAGAAATGTAGGTGTCTCTTTCAAATGTAAAGTGCAGTCTGTCAAGTTTTAAGTTTAAGGTCTGCATGGTCTTGTGATTGATGTATGTCTGTACTTGCACATGTATTCTCAAATGTGCTATGCATCTGAAGATGCTAGACGTATAAAATACAGGTATACATCTTGTATATTTCTTTTATATGATGATGATTTCAAAAGGTAGAGACATATGCATACATGCTTTCAGGAATATGGTGAGACTTACAGCTGAGTCATGTATAGACTGCTGCTTTATACTTGGCTAGGCCCAACACCCTGAGTAGTTACAGAATGGTGAAGCTGTAGTACAAAAGTATTCACCAAGGCATAAACCTCACTTTTGTGCTGCAATTTCACTATTCTGCGACTACTCAGGATGTTGGGCCTAGTCAAATATAAAGCAGCAACCCATCACATTTCTCAGCTGTAAGTCTCCAATCACCCAGGCACTACCCATGCACTCATCCATGCACTGAGGCACTATGTATGCACTCCTTCAATCAGCCAGGCACTACCCTTGCACACATGCAATCACTCAGGCACTACGCATGCACTCCTTCAATAACCCAGACACTACCCCTGCACTCATGCAATCATCCAGGCAATACCCATGCACTCCTTCAATCACCCAGCCACTACCCATGCACTTATAAAATCACCCATGCACTACCTATGCACTCCTCAAATCACTTCGTATGGAGCCTAAAACAGGTAAGCTGCCTTCAACAGATGTACAAAGAGGTCTGAAAGGAAGAGTTGTGTATTTACCTTTAGATTTTAAGAAAAATATTGAAATGGTTGGTATAGAGGGAGAGGAAAGTGAACCTGTAGTTATTCTAGTTAATGGTGTACCAACAAAGAGTCGGAAAATATTTCAAGAGTTAGTAGATGTCACCAATCTTCAAAAGGCTACATTATATCTTGTATAAAACAATATTTATTATAAAACTGTAAATGTGGAAGAACAGGAAATATGTTTAGAAGATGAAACAGAAATTTCAACTGGCCAAATAGAAAAAGTGGACAACTCCAGGAGTGAAGAAATTTATGAACATTACAGTATACATCCTCTACATTCAAAAGAAGTGAACTCTCATGAGTGTATGGGAAAAAAGTTTAGAAGCTCGTTGTTTTCCACAGCTCTTACCCACTGGAAAAGGTGCAAGATATGACGAACGACCAGTACAGAATCCAGCTTCAGAATACCGTTCGACAAGATTGTACTCAGAAGATCCAAGATTTCGACAGTGTATTCCATATATATTTCATCTTCTGTTTGAAAGTGATTTGTCTGGACTTTCATATACAGTGAACCACATAATAAAAACAGGAGTCCATCTTACACATGTTTCTGCAAAGGAATTCTTGGACAAAGTTGAACAAAAAGATGATCATTTAGAATCTCAGTTAATTAATTTGATGGCGTGTCAATGTGATACTAATGAGTATTGGTATCATCGTCACGGAGAACTTAAATGTATGTTAAGAAACTTAGGTACCCCTACGCGGTTTATTACGCTTAGCTGTTCTGAATATGCGTGGGACGATTTACTTGAATTTCTACAACAAGCAAATTCAAATGTAAAACACATTGAATTGAAGACAGCTGGAGAACTGTGTTCCTTGGATCCTGTAAATGTGTGCAGATATTTTAATCATAGGTTTCAAGCTATGATGTCTTTTATCTGCAATAAAAATAATCCATCTCTTGGAGAAGTTAATGATTTCTTTTGGAGAAAGGAGTACCAAGCCAGAGGTGCTCCTAATATACACATGCTATTATGGATCAAGAATGCACCTACATTTGGAATCGATTCTGATGAAACTGTTTGTCTTTCATTGAAGACTATGTTACCTGTGGTATTCCAAAAACTGGAGGAGAAAATACCTTAAGACAACAAGTTTTACGGTTTCAAACTCATCGATGTGGGAAATATTGTCGACGAAAATACAAGTCAAAGGAAAAACTTTATACAAAATGTCGTTTTGGATTCCCACATCCAATAATTTCAAAAGGAAGAGTCAATAGTTTTATGTCAGCAGTTAGGCATACTATAGCTCTAAAATCTCCGAAGAATACACACAACATAAAAAGAACTGAAGATTCAAATTATATTAATGACTACAATCCAGTGATTTTGACAATGTGGAATGCAAATAATTCAATTGCAGATAATTCAATTGCTGTTGCTCGCTATGTTACGTCATATATAACTAAATCTGAAAAGATAGAGTTGAAAGAAATGTGTTAAGAAAGTTCACAAGAGTAACAAATTGTACAGCTTTAGTTTGAAAATGCTTTCCCATCGAGAGATTGGATCCTATGAATGTTCGGATTGGTTGAGCTCTGCCAGTTTATATTCAAAGTCAAGAGGAATCATTTGGGTAAGTCTAGATCTTGCTGCAACATTAAATAGAGTATTGAAATCTCTACAAGAAATTGAATACTTAGCATTGAATGAACCAGAAAGTACAGATATTGTTAAAACTAATATGTTGGATACGTACTATCCCAAAAGGAGTCCACATCTGGAAAACCTATGTCTCTATGAAGTACTGCAACATTACAGCTTTAAGATAAATGTTACAGAAAATATAAATGAAGAAAAATATGCAGTAATTGGATGTGATGGATGTTTGGTAAAACATGCCAAAGGAAATCTTATTAACCACAGAAAACTCAGTTGCGAAACTCCAGATAAAAGGGAATTTTTCGATTTAGCACTTCTGCAACTCTTCAAGCCTTGGTATAGTGAAATGGAATTACTTGGAGATTTTGACTGCTATGAAGATTCTTTTAATGCATATAAAGATAACATTCAATGCATAATTATTCCTACTTATCTACAAATGTTAAATGAAGAGATTGAACAAGAAACTACTATTGCAGCTGAAATAGCTAGAGACAGTTCTCAAGATAGTCAAAGTTCTGCTCCACTAAGTCAAGATCCACTAGGACAACCAATTATTGAAAATGAAGCAGCAATAGCCATGAATGAAGTAGAAACGGCAATGCAACAAGCACAACAGGATATTATTTAGTTGGGAAACTTGGTAGAAGAACTAAATATTGAACAAAAAGAAATATATCAGCAAGTGACACAACAGATAAAGCAGGGTTTACTGCATGAAAAGAAAGAATGTCAATGCACATCATTTAAACCTCTTCAAATGTACATCAGTGGTCAATCTGAAACAGGAAAAAGTTTCTTAATTAAAGTTTTGACCTGTTATCTACACAAAACTACTGAATCACATTTATCTTGTGTTGTATCAGCTCCAACTGTATTAGCAGCACACAACATTAAAGGGATTACTTTACATCGATTACTCATGCCACCAGTTGAACATGAAAATAAATTGGAATATCACAAGCTATCTGGAGAAGCTTGTTATGAAGTTTCAAGAGTACTGAAGAAAATGAAACTTCTAATCATTGATGAGGTGAGCATGGTATCAAACTTAATGATTGCCTTTGTACATTTAAGAATGCAACAGATTTTAAAAACACATTATGATGTTCTGTTTGGAGGAAAACATGTCATTGTATTCAGCGATCTACTACAACTTACTCCTGTGAAAGGGCAACCAGTTTTTAAAACACTTGTCCATGAAGACACTAGGAAAATCTTTGGGAAGTATTGGAAATGTGAACATTTGGTCTCATTTTGAGTATAAGGAACTTATTAAGAATAAGCGACAAGCAAGTGATGAACATTATGGAAACATTCTTCAAGATATTAGAATTGGTGTTTTGACAACCCATGGTAAACAAGCTTTATAAAGTCGGCTACTAAGGAACTTGTTTACAAACGAAAACATAGCACCTGAAATAATGTACAAAAAAATTGGAAAAAAGAAGTCTATAGTTTGCCTAATGCCTACACTGCAAGAGTGTTCTACATTCAACCAAGAACTTTTGAAATTGGAAAAACAACCAATAGTGAAAATGGAAGCTATTGATAAAATGGAACACGAAGGAGTTACTATTCTTCTCTCAGAGAAATTACAGTCAAAATTGGATTCTTTAGAAAAGTCTGTATCTAAGACTGCAGGTTTAGAAAAGACTTTATATGTATGTGTAAACTTTTGGGTAATTTTACGGCATAATTTGAATGTAAAGAAGGTTTAGTAAATGGAGCAATGGGAAAAGTTGATTTTGTAAATTTTCAAAACAGAGATGGAATTGAATTTTTGAAGATTAAATTTGATCAGATTGAAGAGGTAAAACAGATTGGACGTTGTGCTGTTCGTTTTTTGCTTGTAAAAGACTTGTATGTTCGTAGAAAACAGTTTCCTCTTTCTTTAGCATATGCAGTAACCATTCATAAATCACAAGGTTTAAGTGTAGACTGTGCTTTGCTAAATATTGGAAGTACAGTGTTTAAAGAGGGCATGGCATACGTTGCATTGTCTTGAGTAAGAACATTATCTCGTTTGTATTTGATTGATTTTGATGAGAAAAGATTAGTGCTGATGCAAATTGTGTAAGAGAGTACAATCGGTTAAGAAGACTTTATGCTCCTAACTTAGGTGAATATCCCGTATATGAGAAACGTGTAGTGTGTCCAAAACGGAAATATGACAAACATTCCAATGAGATTCCAAAAAAGAAAACAATTCAAGAGAATCATGAAGGTGCAAAGAAAATTAAAATGGACACTGTTGATGATATTGTAGGATACCAATTAGAAAATAGTTCAGGTATCAACTGCTAATGTAATTGTGAATGTTGTGTTTTATCTAGAAGATCTTCATCATGAAATTATGGAAAATCGAGGAAAAAGATTCTGTTCTTTACTACATTATATTTTTCAAAAGGTGGTAACTGACAGAAGTAAATCCATACTGCTTCTGGCATTCTGCATCTTTTGGATATATGTACTGGTTCATTGAAATTTACACTCAATATACAACAAGATGCACAAGAATTTCTTATGTTTATGCTTGGAGTTTTGGAAGATGAAGGAATAGAAATTGAAAATTTATTTGGACTAAGTTACAGATGGGATCATAAATGTGAAGACTGTTCATTTTCTTCTACCACTAAAATAGACACTGAATGATTCATATACTTGACGATACCAAATTGCAAATCAGTATCTTTTAACAAATTAGTAAAAACAGCTAATCAAGATATGAAATGTTCTCAATGTAAATCAGAAATGTTGTCAACATTATATATTGAAAGTTTCGGAAACATTATTCGGCCTATTGGGAAGATGTGAACAATTAGTGTATGGATTATTGGTTCTGCTAATTCATATTGCATTTGGAAAATTGTGTTTAGAAACAAGTAGTTTATATATTTGTTGTCTATATTATACGAGATGTAAATGAGAGTGTACATTTTACAAAATGTAGTTGAGAGAAATAAAAGACTTAATGTAGTTGAAGAATGTAATTAAGAATGTGTAGATGGGTAAACACATAGTTACACATGTTCTAAATAATGCTCAACGCTCATTTTTTTTTTTTATACAATCTCATTGATTGTTTTTTTCCCGCTGTTGTATGATGATACTACATTGAAATCATTCTGTATGGTGAAATTCAGTAGAATCTGAGAACAGCAAAAAAGGGAAACTGAAAATGTTATGTAATTCTAAAATTATGTTGTATTCTTAAAAGTATAATATTATATTCAATAACAGTTTTTCTTCTTTTTTACAGAAGGTAATGGTGAAGTTTGAAAACATTTTAAATTCAGTTTACAACAAAACTACTGTAAAATAGTTCCACTGAGTTTTGTATCTACATTAGTAAAAAAGGTAAGAAGAAATAATGTAATATGCATGATGATGTGAAATAATGTTTAGAGCCACTTTTACTGCACTCATCCATTCCCTCAAACACTACCCATGCACTCATCTATACACTCAGGCACTATTCCCACACTCATTCAATTTACCCAGGCACTACCCATGCACTCATGCAATCACTCACACACTATCCATGTACTTATCCATGCACTCAGGCACTATCTCTGCACTCATGCAATCACCCAACACTACCCATATACTCATCCATGCACTCAGGCACTACCCTTGCATTCTTGCATTTACTCAGGCATTACACATGCACTCCTCCAATCACTCAAGCAGTAGCTATGCACTCATGCAAACACCCAGGCAGTACCCATGTACTCATCCATTCTGTCAAATACTACCCATGCACTCCTGCATTCCCTCAGGTCCTACCCCTGTACTCATTCAATCATGCAGGCACTACCCATGCACTCCTTCAATCACCCTGGCACTACCCATGCAATCACCCAGGCACTACCCATGCACTCATCCATGCACTCAGGCACTACCCTTGCACTCTTGAATGCACTCAGGCAGTAGTACACATGCTCTCCTCCAATCACCCAGGCAGTAGCCATGCACTCATGCAATCACCCAAGTACTACTCATGCACTCATCCATTCTGTCAAATACTACCCATGCACTCATCCATGCCCTAAGGTACTACTCCTGCACTCATTCAATCACCCAGACACTACCCATGCACTCCTCCAATCATCCAAGCACTACGCATGCATTCATGAAATCACTTAGGCACTACCCATGCACTCGTCCAATCACTCAGGCAGGACACATGCAGTCCTCCAATGAACAAAGTTCTAAACATGCACTGATAAAATCACCAAGGCACTTCTCATGCACTCATCCATGCAATCAGGCATTACTCCTGCACTCTTGCAATCACTCAGACAGTACACATGCACTCCTCCAAACACTCAGGCAGTAGCCATGCACTCATGCAATCACCCAGGCACTACCCAAGCACTCATCGATTCTCTCAAATACTAACCATGCACTCATCCATGCCCTGAGGTGCTTCCCCTGCACTCATCCAATCACACAGGCACTACGCATGCACTCCTTCAATCGCCCAGACACTACCCATGCACTCGTTCAATCACCTAAGCACTACCATGCACTCCTCCAATCAACCAGGCACTACCCATGCACTCACGCAAACAATCAGATACTACCTATGTACTCATCCATGCACTCAGGCACTACCCCTGCACTCTTCCAATCACCCAGGCAGTACACGTGCACTCCTCCAATTACCCAGGCAGTAGCCATGCACTCCTCCAATTACCCAGGCACTACCCATGCACTCATCCATTCTCTCAAACACTACTAATGCACTCACCCATGCCCTGAGGTACTTCCCCTGCACTCACCCAATCACACAGGCACTACCCATGCCCTCCTTCAATCACCCAGACACTACCCATGCACTCCTTCAATCCCCCAGACACTACCCATGCACTCCTTCAATCACCCAAGCATTAGCCATGCACTCCTCCAATCAACCAGGCACTACCCATGCACTCATGCAAACAGCCAGACACTACCTATGCACTGATCCATGCACTCAGGCACTACCCCTGCACCCTAGCAATCACTCAGGCAGTATGCATACAGTCCTCCAATTACCCAGGCAGTAGTCATGCACTCATGCAATCACCCAGGCACTACCCATGCAGTCATCCAATCACCCAGGCAATATCCATGCACTCATGCAATCACTCAGGCAGTACCCATGCACTCATCCATACACTCAGACACTACTCCTGCACTCATGCAATCACTCAGGCAGTACACATGCACTCCTCCGATCACCCAGGCACTACTCATACAATCACCCAGGCACTAACCATGCACTCCTCCAAACACACAGGCACTACCCCTGTACTCATGCAATCACCCAGGCACTACCCATGCACTCCTATCACCCAGGCACTACCCATGCACTCATGCAATCACTCAGGCACTACCCATGCACTCATCCATGCACTCAGGCACTACCCCTGCACTCATGCAATCACTTGGGCAGTACACATGTACTCCTCCAATCACCCAGGTACTACCCATGTACTCCTCTAATCACCCAGGCACTACCCATGCACTCCTCTAAGCACAAAGGCACTTTCCATGCACTCATACAATCACTCAGGCACTACCCATGCATTCAGGCACTACCCATGCACTCAGGCACTTTCCCTGCACTCATGCAATCACTTGGGCAATACACATGCACTCCTCCAATCACCCAGGCACTATCTATGGACTCATGCAATCACCCAGGCACTACCCATGCACTCATCCGTGCACTCAGGCACTACCATTCTACTCTTGCAATCATCCAAGCACTACCCATACACTCCTCCAATTACCCAGACACTACCCATGCACTCATGCAATTACTCAGGCACTACCCATGCACTATCCTATCATCCAGGCACTAACCATGCACTCATCCATTCTCTCAAATACTACCCATGCACTCATCCATGCCTTAGGTACTTCTCCTGCACTCATTCAATCACCCAGACACTACCCATGCACTCCTCCAATCATCCAAGCACTACGCATGCATTCATGAAATCACTTAGGCACTACCATTCCACTCTTGCAATCACCCAAGCACTACCCATTTACTCCTCCAATTACCCAGACACTACCCATGCACTCATACAATTATTCAGGCACTACTCATGCACTATCCTATCATCCAGGCACTAACCATGCACTCATCCATTCTCTCAAATACTAACTATGCACTCATCCATGCCCTGAGGCGCTTCCCCTGCACTCATCCAATCACACAGGCACTACCCATGCACTCCTTCAATCGCCCAGACACTACCCATGCACTCCTTCAATCACCTAAGCACTACCCATGCACTCCTCCAATCAACCAGGCACTACCCATGCACTCATGCAAACAATCAGATACTACCTATGCACTCATCCATGCACTCAGGCACTACCCCTGCACTCCTCCAATTAACCAGGCAGTAGCCATGCACTCATGCAATCACCCAGGCACTACCCATGCACTCATCCATTCTCTCAAACACTACTAATGCACTCATCCATGCCCTGAGGCACTTCCCCTGAACTCACCCAATCACACGGGCACTACCCATGCACTCCTTCAATCACCCAGACACTACCCATGCACTCCTTCAATCACTCAGACAATACCCATGCACTCCTTCAATCACCCAAACATTAGCCATGCACTCCTCCAATCAACCAGGCACTACCCATGCACTCATGCAAACAGCCAGACACTACATATGCACTGATCCATGCACTCAGGCACTACCCCTGCACCCTAGCAATCACTCAGGCAGTACACATACAGTCCTCCAATTACCCAGGCAGTAGTCATGCACTCATGCAATCACTCAGGCACTACCCATGCACTCATCCATTCTCTCAAACACTACTAATGCACTCATCCATGCCCTCAGGCGCTACCCCTGCACTCATGCAATCACACAGGCACTACCCATGCACTCATGCAATCACCCAGCCACTACCTATGCACTCCTCCAATCACCCATACACTACCCATGCACTCATGCAATTACTCAGGCACTACCCATGCACTATCCTATCATCCAGGCACTACCCATGCACTCATCCATTCTCTCAAATACTAACTATGCACTCATCCATGCCCTGAGGCGCTTCCCCTGCACTCATCCAATCACACAGGCACTACCCATGCACTCCTTCAATTGCCCAGACACTACCCATGCACTCCTTCAATCACCTAAGCACTACCCATTCACTCCTCCAATCAACCAGGCAGTACACATGTACTCCTCCAATTACCCAGGCAGTAGCCATGCACTATCCTATCATCCAGGCACTAACCATGCACTCATCCATTCTCTCAAATACTAACTATGCACTCATCCATGCCCTGAGGCGCTTCCCCTGCACTCATCCAATCACACAGGCACTACCCATGCACTCCTTCAATCGCCCAGACACTACCCATGCACTCCTTCAATCACCTAAGCACTACCCATGCACTCCTCCAATCAACCAGGCACTACCCATGCACTCATGCAAACAATCAGATACTACCTATGCACTCATCCATGCACTCAGGCACTACCCCTGCACTCCTCCAATTAACCAGGCAGTAGCCATGCACTCATGCAATCACCCAGGCACTACCCATGCACTCATCCATTCTCTCAAACACTACTAATGCACTCATCCATGCCCTGAGGCACTTCCCCTGAACTCACCCAATCACACGGGCACTACCCATGCACTCCTTCAATCACCCAGACACTACCCATGCACTCCTTCAATCACCCAGACAATACCCATGCACTCCTTCAATCACCCAAACATTAGCCATGCACTCCTCCAATCAACCAGGCACTACCCATGCACTCATGCAAACAGCCAGACACTACATATGCACTGATCCATGCACTCAGGCACTACCCCTGCACCCTAGCAATCACTCAGGCAGTACACATACAGTCCTCCAATTACCCAGGCAGTAGTCATGCACTCATGCAATCACCCAGGCACTACCCATGCACTCATCCATTCTCTCAAACACTACTAATGCACTCATCCATGCCCTCAGGCGCTACCCCTGCACTCATGCAATCACACAGGCACTACCCATGCACTCATGCAATCACCCAGCCACTACCTATGCACTCCTCCAATCACCCATACACTACCCATGCACTCATGCAATTACTCAGGCACTACCCATGCACTATCCTATCATCCAGGCACTACCCATGCACTCATCCATTCAAAATACTAACTATGCACTCATCCATGCCCTGAGGCGCTTCCCCTGCACTCATCCAATCACACAGGCACTACCCATGCACTCCTTCAATTGCCCAGACACTACCCATGCACTCCTTCAATCACCTAAGCACTACCCATGCACTCCTCCAATCAACCAGGCACTATCCATGCACTCATGCAAACAATCAGATACTACCTATGCACTGATCCATGCACTCAGGCACTACCCCTGCACTCTTCCAATCACTCAGGCAGTACACATGTACTCCTCCAATTACCCAGGCAGTAGCCATGCACTCATGCTATCACCCAGGCACTACCCATGCACTCATCCGTTCTCTCAAACACTACTAATGCACTCACCCATGCCCTGAGGCACTTCCCCTGCACTCACCCAATCACACAGGCACTACCCATGCACTCCTTCAATCACCCAGACACTACCCATGCACTCTTTCAATCACCCAAGCATTAGCCATGAACTCCTCCAATCAACCAGGCACTACCCATGCACTCATGCAAACAGCCAGACACTACATATGCACTGATCCATGCACTCAGGCACTACCCCTGCACCCTAGCAATCACTCAGGCAGTACAAATACAGTACTACCCTTGCAGTCTTCCAATCACCCAGGGACTACCCATGCACTCATTCATGCACTGAGGCAGTATGTATGCACTCCTTCAATCAGCCAGGCACTACCTCTGCACTCATGCAATCACTCAGACACTACCCATGCACTGCTTCAATAACCCAGGCACTACCCATGCACTCCTCTAAACACACAGGCACTACCCATGTATTCATAAAATCACTCAGATACTTTCCATGCACTTTTGTAATCACCAAGGCACTACCCCTGCACTCATGCAATCACCCAGGCACTACCTAAGCACTCCTCCAATCACTCAGGCACTACTCCCGCACTTATGCAATCACGAGGACTACCCTTGCATTCCTCCAATCACTCAAGCAGTTCTATTGCAGTCATGTAATCACTCAAGCAGTACTGTTATACTCATCCATTCACCCAGGCAGCACCTATGCACTCCTCCAATTACCCAGCCACTACCCTTCCACTCATGCAATCACCTAGGCACTACACATGCACTCCTTCAATAACCCAGGCACTACCCATGCACCCATGCAATAACCCAAGCACTACCCATGCACTCCTCCAAACATGCAGACACTACCCATGTACTCATAAATTCACCCAGACACTACCCATGTACTCCTCTAATTACCCAGGCACTACCCCTGCACTCATGCAATCACGCAGGCACTTCCCATGTACTAATCCATGCACTCAGGCAGTATCTCTGCAGTCATGCAATCACTTGGGCAGTACACATGCACTCCTTCAATCACCCAGGCACTACCCATGCACTCCTCGATGCATCCAGGCACAACCCATGTACTCCTCCAATCACCCAGGCACTACCCATGCACTCATGCAATTACTCAGGTACTACCCTTGCACTCATCCAATCACCCAGGCACTATCCGTGCACTCCTCCAATCACCCAGGCAATATCCATGCACTCATGCAATCACTCAGGCAGTACCCATGCACTCATCCATACACTCAGACACTACTCCTGCACTCATGCAATCACTCAGGCGGTACACATGCACTCCTCCGATCACCCAGGCACTACCCATGTACTCATACAATCACCCAGGCACTAACCATGCACTCCTCCAAACACACAGGCACTACCCCTGTACTCATGCAATCACCCAGGCACTACCCATGCACTCCTCCTATCACCCAGGCACCACCCATGCACTCCTCCTATCACCCAGGCACTACCCATGCACTCATGCAATCACTCAGGCACTACCCATGCACTCATCCATGCACTCAGGCACTAACCAGTGTACTCATGCAATCACTGGGCAGTACACATGTACTCCTCCAATCACCCAGGTACTATCCATGCACTCATACAATCTCCCAGGCACTACCCATGCACTCCTCTAATCACAAAGGCACTTTCCATGCACTCATACAATCACTCAGGCACTACCCATGCACTTTTCCATGCATTCAGGCACTACCCATGCACTCATCCATGCACTCAGGCACTTTCCCTTTACTCATGCAATCACTTGGGCAGTACACATGCACTCCTCCAATCACCCAGGCACTATCTATGGACTCATGCAATCACCCAGGCACTACCCATGCACTCATCCATGCACTCAGGCACTACCATTCCACTCTTGCAATCACCCAGGCACTACCCATGCACTCCTCCAATTGCCCAGACACTACCCATGCACTCATGCAATTACTCAGGCACTACCCATGCACTATCCTATCATCCAGGCACTTCCCATGCACTCTTCCAATCACCCAGGCACTACCCATGTACTCATGCAATGACTCAGGCACTATCCATGCACTCATGCAATCACTCAGGCACTACCCATGCACTTTTCCATGCATTCAGGCACTACCCATGCACTCATCCATGCACTCAGGCACTTTCCCTTTACTCATGCAATCACTTGGGCAGTACACATGCACTCCTCCAATCACCCAGGCACTACCTATGCTCTCGTGCAATCACCCAGGCACTACCCATGCACTCATCCATGCACTTAGGCACTACCATTGCACTCTTGCAATCACCCAAGCACTACCCATGCACTCCTCCAATTACCCAGACACTACCCATGCACTCATGCAATTACTCAGGCACTACCCATGCACTCTTCCAATCACCCAGGCACTACCCATGCACTCTTCCAATCACCCAGGCACTACCCATGCACTCATGCAATCACTCAGGCAATCACCCATGCACTGATGTAATCACTCAGGCACTATCCATGCACTCATCCATGCACTCAGGCACCTTACCTGCACTCCTCCAATCACTCAGGCAGTACACATGCACTCCTCCAATCACCCAGGCACTACACATGCACTACCCATGCACTTCTCCATATATTAACACATAGAAGTTTGTCTATTTTTAACCAAATAGGCGGTTCTAACAAGAACCATTTTTTTCTTTTAAAATTTTTTGTGTTTTTTTTTGGGGTGTTTTAAAAAAAAAAAAAAAAAAAAAAAACAGAATGAATGGAGAAAACTTTTGAAACATTTTGCAATTAAGAAGTCATTGCAAAAACAAACAAAAAAAAGTTAACAGTGATGGTTTTTTGCAGCAACCACGATAGCATCCACCAATTGCTCTCCGTAGCAAAGAACTTTTTTGCATTTAATGCAGCGCTGCTCAAGTCCAGCAAATTCAGGTACGATATGGGTTCTTGGAGTTGTTGTTGAAGAACCTGACGAGGTGCTAGGCCCTGCAACTTGATCGTCTTGTGAAGTCTATTTTTGAAGCTCAAGATGATGTTGTTCTCATGCAAGATGACGTGGATGCATTGTCTGCAGGTGTTTAAGCATTGATGATGTGCCACACGAGTATTTTCTTTCAGATCCACGTGAGAGGACCTTTTTGCAGATAGTGCACGTCACCTTGTGTGCGTTGACCTTCTTTTCACCTGCTGGTATTGAAAAAAAAAAGCCCATACGACGCTCTCATATCTCTGCTTCACTGGTTCTTCCAAATCTTCTTCTTCTTCTTCTCCAGGAAGCTGTTGAGGTGGATTTGAAGAAGCCATTTTTTAGTGATGTAAAAAAAAAACACCAAAAAAATGCAAAAACGAAGGGCAGAAAACACAAGAGCTGTGTCTCTGTAGATGTTCTTGGAAGAATTAAAAATTTGGGTGGGGTCCTGCAAGTTCTAGAATAAAAAGCTTCTTAACCAATGAAATGCTTTCTTTTGAAGTCACATAGGATTCGCGCACCCGACGCGCAACCAGCGCGCACCAGATGCGATTCCCGAAAAATATATTTAACAATAATATATCTTTATTACAGTTACAAATATATGATATTTACAATTGAGTGTATTATTAATCTCTTGGTATAATATATATAATAAAGTTATATACATGAACTTTTAAAACAAAATAACTTGCGGTGGATTCGTGTACCTAACTCGACTCCGGAAAAACGTACGTGATGTTACGCGGGACCATTGCGGCTCCCTTAACTTTATTATAAGACGTTTAACATCCATATTATTTAAGTAAATATTACTTTTATAACTCATACAATAAAGCATATACGATTGATTTCATAAATTTATAGTATATATCATGTATTTAAAATTATTAGAAAAAGAAAAATGAGAACTGCGCATCCTTCGCATACCGTACGTGTATCATGCACGACAACCAATATGGCGGCAAAAGTGAACCCACCGTGACTGGTACACGATCGGTACACAAATCTCACTTTAAAAAAAAAAATGTAAATGCATATTTTAAAAAGGATAAAACATCACATCATTTTTAAAAAAAAGCTTAAAAATTTAGAAAAAGCGTTTTATAGTTAGGAATTCGCATTTAAAAAACCTTTGAAATTCACTGAAAAACCATAGGTTTCAGGGACGTTATAGTTAGTTGGACATTTCACTCATACAAAACCAGAGAATTTCGGCTGTTATTGTTAGTTGAGCTAACTATAACTCACGTCCCCGCAATGCACTGCTGATGACGTCACATATTACATCACTCATGACATGGTCAGTGACATCACTGATGACATCACTGATGACATCTCAAATGACTTCACTGATGACATCACTGATGACATCATCCACGTGTTAATCTGATGCACCTCCTCACACCCCAATATAACCTTTGATACACCCACTATAAAATACAGACTGCCATTCTCGAAACCATAGACACACCAATTCCAGTTACTACAAACCGACTCACTGATTGCTAGGACTACACACACATCCACTCATTCAGCCATACAGTAACTCATACATGCAGTCACTCATCAATACAGCACTATCATATGTACTCATACACCTATACAGACACTCGCGCACCTCCACTCACCCATAGAGTTACTCACACACAGTCAGTCATGCAAAGAATCGATCATACTCCTATTTACTCACCTACACAGTTATACACACACCATCTCACTTATTCATACAGATACTAACACATACTTACTCTCTTATACAATCACTGATACAAGTACACACTCATCCATACAGTCACTCTCACAATCACTCACTCTCACATATAGTCATTTATATAGTCCAACACTCACATATACTGCCTTTCACATATGTAGTTACTCACACATGTACCACTGAGACATCCATTCACTCACCAACACAGCCATACGCACACTCACTCACCCATACAGCCCTTCACAGACGCACTGTTGAACCCAGTGAATCATCTACTCACACATCTATGCACGGAGTCACATACCCCCACCCACCCACACCCACCTCAGGCACTCATACAGACATACAGACAACCAATCAATAACCCATATAGACAGTCATGTGGCTACTCACTAACCCATGCAGCTGCTTACATACCAACTGACAGACTGATACAGACATTCACACAGTTTAATCACTAACACATGCATTCAGTAAGACATGTTTAATCACTCACTTATACAGTCAGTCACGCACTTACTAAATCATCCATACAGACACTCATACACCCACTCATTCTTCAATACACCTTGGCATATATAAAACATATTTAAACTTTACAGAAACACAGTCACTGGATGATGTCATCAGTGATGTCATCAGTGATGTCATTTGAGATGCCATCAGTGATGTCACTGACATGTCATGAGTGATGTAATATGAGACGTCATCAGCAGTGCATTGCGGGGGCGCGAGTTATAGTTATCTCAACTAACTATAACAGCCGAATTTCTCTGGTTTTGTACGAGTGAAATGTCCAACTAACTGTAACGTCCCTAAAACTTGTGGTTTTTTCAGTGAATTTCAAAGGTTTTTTAAATGCTAATTTCTAACTATAACGTCCCTGAAACCTATGGTTTTTTCAGTGAATATATCATACCGATCCTGCCTAGGGACTCTATTGACACTTTCAATGAACTAATAATGGCGGAAATCAAGAAATTGAACTATAAAATCCAAGTATTCAACAAAAAACATAACGCACGTCAATCTAAATATCACCAACTGATTAAAAAACTTTGTGATAATGATACAGTCGTCATCAGAAACTCCGATAAAGGAGGTAATGTGGTGATATGGCCCAAGAAACAATACATGGATGAAGCCATGCTACAGCTTAATGACCGCAATTGCTACAAATTAAGCAACAAACAAGTCATCACGGCGGTACAAAATGATCTTTTTACTAAACTTTTGGCCTGGAAAAGTGCGGGACTAATCAACCAGGAAGAATACAGATTTTTAAAAAATGACTATCCAACCATGCCTGTTATTTATTTCATTCCTAAAGTTCATAAAGACATTTTGAAACCCCCAGGAAGGCCTATAATTTACGCAAAACAGAATCTGCTTGAAAATGTGTCTGTTTTTATTGATTTCTTCCTACAAGAACATGTTAAAGCCCTACCTTCTTTTATACAGGATACCACCGACTTTTTAAAACAAATTTATAATTTCGAGTGGCAAGATGATTACCATCTAATGACATTAGATGTTTCTAACCTGTACACGTCGAAACATCACAAAGACGGTATTAGGGCGTTGGAACATTTTCTGGGCACCAGAGCTATAGAATTTTACCAACATAACAAAATGCTTATTAGCCTGACAAAATTTTGCCAAGAGAATAATTTCTTTATGTTCCAACAACAGGTCTACCAACAGACAAGAGGGGTAGCCATGGGGGCAAGCTTCTCGCCGAGCTATGCCTGCCTCCACATGGGTTGGTGGGAGGAAATGATTTTAAATACTATGGGGCATATTTACAAGCCCCTTGCGCCACTTTTGCGCCGCCGTTGCGTCACGCATGTGACGCAGCGGCGACGCAAACCATGCGCCGCGTTGCGCTATATTTACAACGTGACGCATCTAGGGAGATGCGTCACGTAGTAAACCCCTGCGCCACATGAAACCTGCGTCAGGTTTCATGTGGGCGTACCAGCGCAGGGAGGCGTTCCAGCGCAGGTACGCCTCGGAAAAGTGACGTAGTGAAATCTACAAGATTTCACGCAGTCACTTGTCCGAGCGCTGGTGCGTCGAATCCTTACGCCTGCTTCAAGCAGGCGTAAGGATTGGCGCACCATGTTAGGGATAGGGAAGGTTGGAACAGTGCTGGAGTTGCGTCGCGCTTGCGACACAACTTCAGCACTGCGCCAACCGTTCCGCCCGGCAGATGCGTCACGCATCTGCTTATCCTGGGCCACGATGCGCCGCATTGTAAATGCGGCGCATCGGACATGGCGCAAGGGTAAACTTGCGTGACGCATTTCCTGGCGCATCCCTGCTGATATGCAGGGATGCGCCAGGAAACGTAAATATGCCCCTAAGTCTGCAGACACACTGACAGACCATGTGATAAAGTGGATAAGATATATCGACGACCTTTTTGTGATTTGGCGGGGAAGTAAACAAACTGCATTGGACTTTGTCACGAGTATCAATAGTAACGATATTAACTTGCTCTTCACACACAACATCAGTGATAGCTCAGTCTGCTTTCTAGACGTAGAGGTCTTTGTTGCCAATGGTTATCTTCAAACCAAACTACATCATAAACCGACTGCAGGAAACACCATTCTACATGCAACAAGTTTCCACCCTAGACATACCATACACAGCATTCCGTATGGGGAAATGCTTAGGATACATATAATTTGCAGCAGTGAGAGGGATTTGTTGAATGCCCAGGAGGAATGCAAACTACGTTTCGTAGCCTGAGGGTATTCGGAGCAAAGTGTGGATAGGGCTATGAAACAAACCAGGGACCTAGCCAGAGAAGATCTGTTGTTTAGACCATCAAACATCAAGGCTACCGATGCCAACAAATCAATACCAGAAGATAGTAATCCTCGGCTTATTTTGACATACAACAAGCAGAGAGATAGCCTATCAAGGATCATAAAGAAAAATTGGCACTTAGTGCTTAGTGATCCTGTGGTAGGGAATAAATTCCACAGAAACCAACCATAACATTTAGGAAGGCCCCATCAATGAGCGATTTCCTGGTAAGCAGTAGCCCAGAAATAAGATCAGGTTCCACTTGGTTGGCAGGGCAGAAGGGGTTTGTAAAATGATCCTCTTGCAGGGCGTGCAAATTTGGCATAAGTAAAACATCTTATTGCACTCCATTCAAATCCAAGCCCACTAAAATTGAGAAGCTCCTCACATGTAAAACCGAGTTTGCCATCTATGTGCTGGAGTGCTCTTGTGGACTGCGGTACGTGGGCAGCACGAAACTGCAGGTCCACAAGAGGATTCTCCAGCACTTGAGGGCCATAACAAATTCAGATGCAATCTATCCGGTGGCCCGCCATTTCAAAGAAGTCCACGGCAATGATTTGGAACAACTAAAATTCTATGTCGTGGACTCGGTTCCAGCACTTAGACGAGGTGGCAACAGGGAGGCAATCCTTAGGAAGCTGGAAACTAGGTACATTTTGGAGCTAGACAGCAAAAGCCCACAAGGACTCAATACAACAGAGGACCTGTACACTTGGCTATAATCACGCCTAAACATGAAGTTAGATTGGCTTAGCCAACAGTAAACCTAATGACATATACGCATTCATGTGCTTATTGTCAAAAAAATATTGCACCTCCCAATCCCTGCACAGAATCTCCCCTTTCTTTACAAGAAAAGTATTTGCTCAAGAGGCACTTTTTTGCACTTAGACACTTTATTTGCAAACGGTAGGCTCTCAAAAGCCCTACTTTATGCAAATTAGCACTTGTTTATCCTTTGCACACTTTATAATAACTATGCACTTTATAGTCATGACAGCGGAACAAATTCCCATTGCACAACATTGATTTTATCTTAGTATAGGGTCTGGCTTTTTAAATTGGAACATTTTTTATGACAGCTGTAGAGCACATGAATTAGAAACCCATGGGACAAAAAACAGCATGTATGTATTATACTGTAATTGTGTAGCATTGGGCTATTTTAAGTGTTTCTAAAAATGTTCTTAACAATGTGTGGTATATTTCTTGTATTTATACAAACAATTGACACATTTATTAAGCATAGTGTTAATACTTTTTTGTCCAGATTCTGAAAGTATGTAATTTTGCTGCTATGTTGTATTGTGATAATGGGTTTCAGAACGATAGTCTGTCTTCCATACCAGTCATGTACTTAGCACTTTAAATTTGGGGAGGGTTTGGAGACACGTCATGTGATCAAGGCCTGCAAAGGCCGAAACGCGTCATGGCGGCACAGCGCACTAATCAATAAAGAAAGAAAAAAATATAGCACAAGAAAGTGGAGTCCTTTCCTGTTTCTGATTCCATTTATCAGGGAATCGTAAAAGAACAAAAGGATTTGGTTTGATATATATATATAAATATATATATATATATATATATATATATCCTATTAACCCACAATCGCTAAACCCTAAAATTACCCTTATCACCCAAAAACCTATACCCTTCCTAACGTTAACCTTGCCACCCAAAAAGCCACACCCACCCTAAACCCTAGAATACCCCTTGCCACACAAAACCCACCCTAAAATAACACTTGGCACCCAAAAGCCCATACCCAGCCTAAACCCTAAAAATATCCTTTCCACCCAAAAACCTATACCTACCCTAATATATATACATAATGTATACATATCTGCATGTATGTATACTTAGGACCATGGTTCCATAGAAAAAGCGTTTTTTGACTTGCTTATATCTTTGGGGTCGTTTGATGAATCTACACGAAATTTTCCAGAAAAAGTGTCATAGTGAGTCTTGTGCATGAAAAGTTTCGGGGTGATCTGTCAAGCGGGGGCCCGAGGAAAAGGTGGGGGGTTGAAAAAGGTATGTTTCCCATGTTAACTTCCCTAGTAGCTTTGAACACGACTACAGCCCGAACCGCTGGACAGAATTACACCAAATTTGGGGCAGGGCAGTAGATTTTGGTATGCAGACAACCTCCCGTATAATAATGAACTTGTGCAGGGAAATGCTGAACTCTGATTGGCTGCCAACACTTTAACTGGTGATGTCACTGACCATGTCATGAGTGATGTGATATGTGAGGTCATAAGCAGTGCATTGTGGGGGCATAAGTTATAGTTATCTCAGGTAACTATATCTGCTGAATTTCAATGCTTTTTTATGACTAAAATCTGAGCCTAACTCTAACGTCCCTGTAACCTTTGTTTTCAGTACATTTCTAAGGTTTTTTTAATTCTATTTCCTAACTATAACATCCATGTAACCTTTGGTTCTTTCAGTGAATTTCTAAGGTTGTTTTAATGTTAATTCCTAACTATAATGTCCCTGTAACCTTTAGTTTTTTCAGTAAATTTCTAAGGTTTTTTTAAAATTCTATTTCCTAACTGTAACCTGTAACCTTTGAGTGTGAGTGAGTGCATGAGTGTCTCAGTAGGTCTATGAATCGGTGTGAGAATATCTGAGTGGGTCTGTCAGTGGGTGTGTGAGTGTATGAGTTAGTCTGGGAGTGGCTGAATAAGTGTCACACTGGGTGTATGAGTGGGTGCATGAGTGTCTGGGTGGGTCTTGAGTGGGTGCATGCATCTCTAAGTAAGTGTGTGATTAGATGCATGAGTCTGTGAGTGGTAGCATTAGTCTGTGAGTGGATGCATTAATGTCTGACTGGGTCGGCGAGTGGGTGTGTTAGTGTTTGACTGGGTCTGTAAGTGGGTACGTCAATGTTAGATTTGGGGGTCTCTAGTTGGCAGAGGTAGGTACCTTTGTCCAAATAGGGACCCTTGAGTCTAGTCAGGGAATGTAGGTACACTCCTGAAATAACCCCTGCTCACCCTCTTGGTAGCTTGGCACGAGCAGACAGGCTTAGTTCAGAGGCAGTGTGTAAAGCATTTGTGAACACATACAGTAATCAAGTGACAACACTACAAATGGACACCACACAGGTTGTATATTTATAAAAATAAGTATCTTTTATATAGATTTATCACAAGACCATAAACGACAAAAATAATCCACAATACTGTCAAGAATGCTTAGTTCTGATCAAAAAGGCTTAATTCAAGGTTCTGTGCGAGTCGGTAGCCTCCTCCGGCTACGGCGATGTCAAGAACAAACAGAGTCTAACAAATCCAGCTGACCGCGTCGAGACGGGTCAACACAAGCGTAGACAGACTCGGTCACAGTACCTTTTACTTGAAGCGGCAGGCACGGGCGTGTGAGCCGGATGGCTGTTCGTCACGGTCGCGTTGCAGAAATGGAAGCGTTGCAGGACGCGTTGTCCCTCAATGCGGTGCAGGCAGCGGCTCGTTGACGTCGTCAGGACGGAGTCGGTGAGACCAAGGCCGTGCGTTGCAGGGCGAGACGGTGCTTCGATGCGGTGCTGGCAGGTTGCGGTGCGGCGACGGAGCCGGACTCGGGAGCTGGCGTCGATCAGTCCGGACAGCGGTGCGAGTCGGGCGGTGCGTCGCGAAGCGTGCGAGCGGTGCCCAACTCCGGTGCGGTCACAGGACTCGAACTCAGCAGCAGTGACCGTGTCGGTCGGACCAGTTCGATTCGGTGTAGCGAGGCGTTGCGAGGTGCGGTGCTCACAGGTTACAGTGCAGGCAACGGCTCGGTGACGGCGTCGAGACGGAGTCGGTGAGACCAAGGCCGTGCGTTGCAAGATGCAAGCGGTGCTCGATGCGGTGCCAACAGGACACCGAGCCGGTCGTTAGAGTCGGTCACAGCTCCCTACCTCTGTAGCCACTGAAACAGAGTTTCCAGCAGCAATTCACAAAGGCTGGTAAAGTCCACTGGTCCTGGGACTTCGTTACAGGGGGCAAGCTCTCTTCCAAGCCCTTGGAGATCCTTTACAAGTTGATGAAAGTAACAGCAAAGCAAAAGTTCCTTTCTCCTTTCTTTGGCAGTCAGGCAAACCACTGCAGGCCAATCCCCCAAGCAGCACTTCAGGCTTAGGGATAGTCTCTCCTCAGTTTCTTCTTGGTTCCGCTCCTCAGCAAAGGTTTCTTCTTGTTCCCAAAAGTGATCTAATTTCTTGGGATCAGGGTCCCAATATTTATACCCCAAAATCCTTTGTCCTCTGAGGGCAGAGGGGCCTTTGCCCAGTCCAAACCAGTTCTGGAGCACTCTGTTTACATGACTCCTTCTTTCCTTTCACAGTGCAGGGCAGAAACATCAGACGCCCCACAGGAGGTGGAGCCAGCATTGTGGGAGGGAAAGCCCAGCCCTGGAGCACTTTGTTGACATGATTCCTTCTCTTCTTTCACTGTGCAGGGCAGAGACATCAGACGCACCACAGGGGGTGGAGCCAGCGCTGTGGGGGCAGGCACTGTCCTATTCAGGTCCCAGGTGCAACTCCTCCCACCCATCTAGATGCAGATCTCTCTATTCACCACTGGGCTGACTCATTCTGTCTCCTGGAATCCCCAGCCCTGTCACTCAAAAACACCAGACAAGGAATACACAACCTAGCAGAGGCAGGCTTTGGATAGTTAGACAAGAAAATACCTAATTTCTAAAAGTGGTATTTTCAAACACAGAATGTTAAAACCAACTTCACTAAAAGATGTATTTTATCATTCTGAGTTCAGGCATACTAAACTCGAATTTCCACCATGTTCCCTGAGTCAGTTAGGATTATAAAATGTAATAATCTAACTGCCCATTCTGGCCTATGGAGAACAGGTAGCCTTGCAATAGTGAAAATCGAAAATGGCGGTAATTCACTATTAGGACATGCCACACACACCAGGGCATGTCCTACCTTATACTTACAATGCACCCTGCCCTAGGGCCTACTTTAGGGGTGACCAACATGCAGTAAAGGGAAGGTTTAGGGCCTGGTAAGTGGGTGTACTTACCAAGTCGACATGGCAGCCCTAGGCTGCACACAGGCTCTGCAATGGCAGGCCTGAGACACACTTTACAAGCTGCTCCTGTGGGTGGCACAACCAGTGCTGCAAGCCCACCAGCAGCATTGGATTTACAAGCCCTGGGCACACTCAGTGCACTGTACTAGGGACTGACAAGTAAACCAATCATCCAATCATGGAGTCACTAATACACAACACAATTTATCATAGGGAGCACTTGCACTTTGGCACTGATTAGCAGTGGCAAAGTGCCCATGAACATCTAGTCCAGCAAAAACATATCGACAACAGTGGAGGCATTATGAAAAAATGGAAGGAGACCCACGCCAAGGATGCCAGGTCTAACAGTCAGTCTCTGAGTAAGTCTGTGAGTGGGTGCATTAATGTCTGAGTGGGTCTGTGAGTGGGTGCATGAGTCTCAGATAGGGTCTGTGACTGGGTGTGTAAGTCTGAGTGGGTCTGTGAGTGGGTGCACACATCTCTAAGTGAGTGTGTGCATGAGTCTCTGAGTGAGTGTGAGTGGGCACATAACCTGTAACCTTTGAGTGTGAGTGAGTGCATGAGTGTCTCAGTAGGTCTATGAATCTGTGTGAGAATATCTGAGTGGGTCTGTCAGTGGGTGTGTGAGTGTATGAGTTAGTCTGGGAGTGGCTGAATAAGTGTCACACTGGGTGTATGAGTGGGTGCATGAGTGTCTGGGTGGGTCTTGAGTGGGTGCATGCATCTCTAAGTAAGTGTGTGATTAGATGCATGAGTCTGAGTGAGTCTGTGAGTGGTAGCATTAGTCTGTGAGTGGATGCATTAGTGTCTGACTGGGTCGGTGAGTGGGTGTGTTAGTGTTTGACTGGGTCTGTAAGTGGGTACATCAGTCTCTGAGTAAGTCTGTGACTGGATGCATTAGTGTCTGAGTGAGTCTGTGAGAGGGTGCATGAGTGTCTGAGTGGGTCTGTGAATGGGTGCATGAGTCTCTGAATTTGTCTGTGTCTGGGTGCGTAAGTCTCAGAGTGGGTCTGTGTGTGGGTGCATGTGTCTCTAAGTGAGTGTGTGAGTGGGTGCATAAGTCTCTGACTCTGTGAGTGGGCGCATGAGTATGACTGGATCTGTGATTGGGTGCATGCATCTGAGTGGGTCTGTGACTGGATGCGTTAGTATCTGACAGGGTCTGAGTGGGTGCGTAAGTGTTTGAGTGGGTCTGTGAGTGGGTACATGTATCTCTAAGTGAGTTTGTGAGTGGGTGCATGAGTCTCTGAGTGGGTCTGCGTTTGGGTGCATGACTGAATGGGTGTGTGACTAGGTGTGGTAGTGTATGAGTGGGTCTGTGAGTGGGTGCATGAGTCTCTGGGTCTGTGACTGGGTGCATACGTTTCTGAGTTGGTCTTTGAGTGGGCGCATGCATCTATAAGTGAGTGTGTGAGTGGGTGTGAGTCTCTGAGTGGATCTGTGAGTGGGTACATGAGTGTCTAAGTGGGTGTGTGAGAAGTTGCATGAGTCTCTGAGTACATCTATGAGTAAATGCATTAGTGTCTGAATGAATCTGGGAATACATTTTTTTCTGCTGATATTCACAAATACGCTGAGACGTCAGACAGGGGCTGCGCTGCCAGTCACGACTAATTTGAAAAAACCTGTTTTATTATTTTTATTATACACATCAGGGGTCCCTCGAAGACCCCTATATGCTAAACCTCTACCCTGACCCCTTATAGCACTATTGATTTTACTTTTCAGCCCCGGGGACCATGTCCCGTTAGCTAAAATGGTGGCCGCAATTCTCTGCTCAGGTTGCAGCCAGCCAATCACGGCATTGCTATTGCCAAGAGCATTCATGATTTGTCACAAAATCGCCTCGAATTCTTCGCGGCCACAGACATACAAATTTGGATTCCGTTAAATTTCTCAACAACTACTGAATGGACTTGCACCGAATAACAAAAAGCCCAACCTGGGGAACAAAATCTACCTTTCTGCCAAATTTGGTGTAATTCCGTGCAGCGGTTCGGGCTATAGTCATGTTCAAAACTCCTATGAGAATTAACAAGGGAAACGCACTTTTTTTGACCCTCCATTTTCTCGGCCCCTGCTTGATGGATCACCCCAAAACTCTCCATGTGCAACTAGAACTACCGGCGCACTTTTTATTGAAAATTTCGTGAAGATTTGTCAAACTGCGCCAAAGATATAGGCAAGTCAAAAAGTGCTTTTCCTATGGAAATATGATCCTAACTATAAAACTACCTACTTGCAACCACCAGTAGGTGATATATATATATATATATATATATATATATATATATATATATATATATATATATATTTAAAACACTTAATACTTACCTTTAATACTTACCAAAATACTTACATTTACATATACATTTTTACCACGACCATGCCTTTCCCTTTAATGCTTTTACAACAAAATCGTGAAGACATCCATAGTAAAGGCATACTCGTGGTAAAAATGTTGTTTTGTAAAGGCATTTGTTGTTAAGCTGTCGTAAACGATGTTTCCCAACCAGTGCAATCTGCCAGTGGCCAGTGATCAGATGGAAAATACTGTGGTTCCTAAACAAGTAGTTAACTTAAGAGATCATCCTGATCACTTAGTAGGGCCCTTTCCACTTGTTCTCCAAAGCTCAAAGGCAAAAAGGCTTCAGCACCAGTACCTCCTGACCCTCTTCGTACCTAGTCAGCATCACCTTTTGGGCATACCATTCCTTCGTCATCTTTTGGCTAGCATGAAAGTTGCTCTTTGCCTTGTTCATCAGCTGAGCCATCAGCTTCATGAAGCTCATAACATAGTCTACAATACCATGGCTTGGGGACTCAGGTGCACCTTCTCAGCCCTTCCCGACCAAATTAGTCAGCCGCAGACAGAATGCCAAAAGAGAAGCTTAAAAGGGCTAAAACCTATGGTGTTCTGTGGGATTTACCTGTAGACAAATGAGATATGGAAAGGGAGAGTCCCATTTTCTCCTAGGGTTCCCGGTATAGTTCCCATCATGCTCTTTGGGTCTTGTTAAAGCATTCCACCAACCCATTAGTTTGTGGTTAGTATTCAGTAGAGAAGTGGTACGTCCCTCCAGATTGCTTTCACATCTCTCTAATACATGCTGAGAGGAAATTAGTTCCTCTGCCTGAAACCATAGTCTTTCAAAATCCAAACCTGGAGAAGTTCTCAAGGATGGTCCTGGTCACTACCGTGACAGATGTGTTCCTCAGTGGTATCACTTCTGGGAACCTGGTGGCATGCTCTGCTAAAACCAAATGTGCTTGTTGTCTGAAGCAGAGTGGGATCAAGTGAATTGACTGTCTACGCCCTGTGAGAAGGTGGCCTGGTATATGCTGTCCCCTAATTAAAGTGGGCACCTTGTATCAGTCCACACAACCCTTATGATGTATGAGGTCAAAGTTAACCTTTAGAAAGCTATCCTAGTGGTAGCTGTGGAGAGCAGCCTTCGGGCTTAATCTTGAAGGAATGTAAAGCAGCTTGTTTTACCAGAGTATCACCTCCTGAATGACTAAATGAAGGGACAACCACTCAGAAGTGATATAAAAATATGTATTTATTAATATAACACTCTCTACTAATCTCTACACGAGATTAGAACACAAAGCACACAATACGGAATCAATAGAACATTCGTAAGTAGCACAATACACAGCGGGCTCCAGGGGGGAGACCGAACCATATACTAAAAAAATGGTATAAAAATCACGACTTGACTAGACACAGGGCCTAGAGCACGTAGAATCGCTGGGACCCCAAGGAACCACCAAAGGCAGTGACACAGGATGCCCACGGAGGACGGGTGCAGTGAGGAAACACGACCGCGTGCTCTGTGCAACTCTATTGGAAAGTTGCGGTTGTAAAGTTACAGTTTAAGGACACTTCTAAGAGGACTTCAAGCAAACCCTTTGGAACGTAAGAGGTTCTAGAGCCAACACACCAGTGAGTACCGAGGTACCCGTGTTACCTATCCCAGAGGAGCCGGGTGCATAGGGGTCAAGTGGTGTCAGAAACCCTCGTCGTTTTCAATGGAGAGTTGCGAAGAAGTACTGCTGCCAGGAAGGCAAAGAGTGTCTGGTGGAATCCAATCCTGGATTCTAGGTGAGAGGAACCTGAAAGCAGAGGGGACAGAGTCTGGGTCACTTCAGGTGACCAAGGGCTCGGTAGACGAATGCCCACCAATGTCGGGTGCTTCAGGTGGGAAGAAAGGATGCTTGACTCTGCAGCCATGAAGACCAGGAGATGTCGAGGACGACCAGGACCCGGAGGTCCGCTGTCCCACAAAGGATGTCGAGTGCTATGGGGTCGTGTCCGGCTGGAGCACCAACAAGCCTTGGCAAATGCACCCCACGCAGGAAGGACAAACAGGTTACGGTGTGGACCAGCAAGGTCCAGGGGACTCTCCAAGCAATAGGGCATCAGGGCACGTCTGGAGCAACCAGGGAAGCCCAAGAACAAACAAGGTGACCCTTGCCAGGACCCACAGGCCAACGGACCAGGGATCACGAGGAGACCTCGAGCGAATTTACAAAGCACCAGCCCACAGAGCACTCGGTGAGTGGAGACCCGATATCTTCAGTGCAAATGCTGCTTGGGGTCAGGACTACACGGAGTCAAAGCACAAGCTCAGGGATTGCCAACAAGCATATGCTTTTGCAAATGTACGCAGTGCACAGGGGTTCAGGTTGCACGGTCCCCACGAGGGATACTGGTCTCAGAATCGCTGAGACGTCAGATGTACCTCAGGGGACTTCGGGAACCCACCTCCTGTGTTGCTGAAATCTTCAGAGTCTGCAGGAGCTCTGGAGAAGCAAGCCAGTCAGATGCACTTAGGTGCCTGCTACTGAAGGGGAGTAACTCCTTTACTCCAAGGGAGATTCTTCAGTCGTGCAATCGTTGTGTAGGCAGTCGAAGTACTTGGTTTCTTCTTAGCAGAATCTTGTCCAGGTAAAATCTAAAGTCCTGTAGCCAGGTAACCCACTTTATACCCATGGGAAAGGATTGGACAGATTCTGTGGACCCTCCTAGGGGAGGGGCAGGACAGAGGGGTGGCTACACCCATGTCCTTTGTCCAGTTTCGCGCCACAGCAGGAGCCAATGGCTCCCAGAACTGGTTTGAGCTGGACTATGCACAGGGACACCAAATGTGCCCCCAGTGCAGACTTTCTGGCACTCTCAGAGTGCACCCACCCAGCCCCAATACACTAAACCCTGTCTGGGAGGTGGTCACACCTCCATGTGACAGGATGCCTATTGTCATGCCTTCCTCTGCTAGAGCTTGTCTCAGCAGCTGGAGAGCAGAATTGTGTCTGTGGCTGGCAGCGTCCATTTTGTGCTGCCCAGGTCGAGAAAGCTGGTACCGGGTAGACCGGTGACCCACAGTAGTGGTTCTAGAAGGGTGGAATCATACCTCCCACACCAGTTACTGGTGTGGAGGTATGATTCCAAGGTGTTTGACACCAAACACGACATGTTTCTACGTAGCCGTTTTAAAGTTAGCATTCTGGCTGCATCACTGACAACCCCGGAGAATGGTCTCCGAAGGCTGCAGAGGGGCTCTGTTCATGCAGGGGCATCCTCTCACATAAAACCCAGCACCCTGCCTTCAGGATGGATAAGGCCTGCCATAGGGGTGACTGATAGGTTTTTAAGTGTAGTGATTTAGATAGATATCGTGAACCTATATCTAAGTAAGTGGTGCAAGCACCAGCTTACACAGGCTGCTGTAGCAGACCTGTTGTCATTTTGAATGGCCTCTCATGGGTGGCATAACACATGCTTCAGCCCATGGGAGGCCTCTGGGGTACCTATGCCCTAGGTACATGGTGTACCATATACTAGGGACTTATAAGGGTACCCCAGGATCCAATCTGGAGTGTACCTAAAGTACATACATAGCAATTTAAGGGAGAAAGCAGATAGACTGGGGTCCTGGATAGCAGAATCCCAGTCAGACTAGTCCAAAAACAGTGAGACATCAGCAAAAAGTGGGGGTAACCATAAGAAGCAGATCCTACTTTCCTACACAACCCCCCCAAACGCAAGGACATTAAACTAACGTTGACCAGTTGAGTCTTCATGTTCTAAGTGGAAATATCTGGAGAGTCCATCTGCATTGACATGGTTACTCCCAGGTCTATGTTCCACTGTATAGTCCATCCCCTGTAGGGAAATGGACCGCCTCAAGAGTTTGGGGTTTTCACCCTTCATCTGTTTTAGCCATAAGAGGGGCTTATGGTCTGTCTGAACAATGAAGTGAGTGCCAAACAGGTATGGCCTCAGCTTCTTCAGAGCCCAAACCACAGCAAAGGCTTCCCTCTCAATAGCTGACCAACGTTTCTCTCTGGGGGTCAGCCTCCTGCTTATGAAAGCTACTGGCTGATCCTGACCCTCCTCATTCAATTGTGATAACACAGCCCCTACCCCCAATTCAGATGCATCTGTTTGAACAATGAATTGCTTGGAATAATCAGGACTCTGCAGAATGGGAGCAGTGCACATGGCTTGCTTCAGGTCATCAAATGCCTTTTGACAGCTAACTGTCCACTGAACTTTCTTAGGCATTCTTTTGGAAGTTAAGTCATTCAAAGGGGTAACTATGGAGCCATAGCCTTTGACAAACCTCCTGTAGTACCCAGTCAGGCCCAAGAAAGCTCTGACCTGAGTCTGGGAAGTTGGAGCAACCCAATCCATAATGGTTTGGATTTTGCTCTGCAATGGTTGAACCTGGCCTCCACCCACAAGGTGGCCCAGGTACACAACCTTACTCTGCCCTATCTGGCACTTGGTGGCCTTGATAGTGAGGCCTGATTTTTGCAGGGCCTCCAGAACATTTCTCAGGTGGACCAGGTGATGCTCCAAGGTGGAGCTAAAGACAGCAATATCATCTAGATATGCTGCGCTATAGGCTTCCAGACCTGTGAGAACTTTATTCACCAGCCTTTGAAATGTGTCAGGTGCATTCTTCAAGCCAAAAGGCATCACCACAAATTGGTAGTGCCCACTAGGGGTTGAGAATGCTGTTTTTGGTTTAGCCTCCTCCGCTAATCTGATTTGCCAGTAACCAGCTGTCAGGTCAAATGTACTTAAGAATTTGGCAGAGGCCAAAGTGTCAATAAGTTCATCTGCCCTGGGAATTAGATGAGCATCAGTCCTAGTGACTGCATTGAGTCCCCTGTAGTCAACACAGAACCTCATCTCTCTTACCACCCTGGGTGTGAGGTTTTGGTACTAAGACTACTGGGCTAGCCCAAGGGCTATCTGAGGGCTCGATCACTCCCAGTTCCAACATTTTCTGGACTTCAGTCCTGATACAGTCCCTGACATGGTCAGGTTGCCTGTAAATCTTGTTTTTAACAGGCAGACTGTCACCTGTGTCCACCTCATGTGTACACCAGGTAGTCTGACTTGGAGTCAGTGAAAACATATGTCTGTACTGATTGAGGACCTTCCTACAATCAGTCTGTTGCTGTTCAGTGAGGCTGCCTGCCAAGGCTACACCATCAACTGAACCATGATCAGGGTTCTGTGACAGGAGGTCAGGGAGTGGATCACTCTCCTGTCCCTCATCAGTAGCCATGAGCAAGCCCATATCTGCCCTGTCCACATATGGCTTGAACCTGTTCACATGGAGCACCCTGTGGGGGCTCCTGGGAGTTCCAAGGTCCACCAGGTAGGTAACCTCTCCCTTCTGCTCAAGAATGGTATGGGGCCCACTCCACTTGTCTTGGAGAGCTGCTGGGGCCACAGGCTCCAACACCCATACCTTCTGTCCTGGCTGATACACAGTCAAAACGGCCTTTTGGTCATGCCAGGCCTTTTGCAATTCCTGGCTAGCCTCAAGGTTTTTGGATGCCTTCTTCATGTACGCAGCCATCCTGGAGCGGAGACCAAGTACATAGTCCACTATGTCCTGTTTAGGTGGTTTGAGAGGTAACTCCCATCCCTCCTTAACCAAACATAAGGGACCCGTAACTGGATGTCCAAACAGAAGTTTAAAAGGGCTGTAGCCAACCCCCTTCTGAGGAACCTCTCTGTAGGCAAAGAGAAGGCAGGGCAAAAAGATATCCCATCTACACCTGAGCTTGTCAGGGAGACCTTTTATCATGCCCTTGAGGGTTTTGTTGAATCTCTCAGCTAACCCATTGCATTGTGGGTGATAGGGTGTGGTGAATTTGTAATTCACTCCACACTCCTTCCATATAGCAGTAAGGTAACCAGACATAAAGTTTGCATCTCTATCTGATACCACCTCCTTAGGGAAACCCACCCTGGAAATGATTTCCAGGAGGGCCCTGGCCACAGCAGGAGCTTTGGTGGTCCTAAGAGGTATTGACTCTGGATACCTAGTGGCATGGTACACCACCACTAGTATGAATCTGTGTCCAGATGCAGTTGGAGGATCCATGGGACCAACAATGTCAATCCCAACCCTCTCAAAGGGAACCCTCACCACAGGTAGTGGTATCAGGGGGGCCTTTGTAGTACCACCTGCCTTACCACTGGCTTGGCAAGTGATACAGGAGCGACAAAACTCCTTTGTGTCTTCTGACATGTGAGGCCAGTGAAAGTGAGGGACAAGCCTGTCCCAGTTCTTGCTTTGGCCTAAGTGTCCTGCTAATGGGATGTCATGTGCCAGTGTTAATAGAAAGCCTCTAAACTTCAGAGGTATAGCCAACCTCCTGGTAGCACCAGGCTTGGTGTCTCTACCCTCTGAATATAGAAGTCCATCATCCCAGTAGATCCTGTGGGACCCACTGGCACTCCCAGCAGCCTCAGCAGCAGCTTGCTGTCTGAGGGGTTCAAGAGAGGGGCAGTTCAGCTGCTCCTGGCTCATTTCTGCCCTGGAAGGGCCCCCTGTCCCCAAGAACTCAACCTGGGCAGGTTCAAGTTCCTTCCTCTGAGACAGTTCCTTCACAGGGACTGAGACCATCTCCCTCAGGAGACTGATCCTCACTCTGAGGCAGGGGGGAGACACTGCCTTACCCCTACTGCTCCTTCTCTTGGAAGGCACCTGGTCCATCATTTCAGGATCCAGGGCCTGTTCAGTCGAAGACATGTCAAGCTGAAGTTTCCAAATCATTGCCCAACAAGCATTCCACAGGGAGGTCTGAGCTAACCACAACCTTCTTAGGGCCAGTTACCCCTCCCCAGGTAAAATTCACAACTGCCAAGGAATGGTCTGTCCTGACATTGCGAGCATTGGTCACTTGGTACATTTCACCAAGTATGATCTGGTCAGGGCCCACAAGATCTTTTGTCACCATTGTGACACTTGCACCTGTGTCCCTGTATGCCATGGCCTCCTTACCATTGATCAAAGGCTGTTGTCTGTACTTGCCCAGGTTACTGGGACTTACAAATAAGGAGGCAATATCCATGCCTCCATCACAGACCAAAACAGCCTGAGTTGGAATTCTGACTAGGCCAGAATCCATCTCCGATCCCAAGGTTAACCCTACTATTCCCTTGTTCTGTGTACCACCACTTGAGACTGTGCTAGGGGGGGCAGTTGCCTTATGGGCAGTGGTGGTAGGAGTGGAATCCTTGGCCCTTGGACAATTGGCATCCTTTGTCCAATGGGTCTTCTCTTTATAGATATGACACCAAGGTTTCCTTTTGCCTTTACCCTTGTTAGATTGTGACTCCACCCCCCCCCCCCCCCCAGATGCAGGGTTTTGGGGCCCTTGTGAAGACTTCTGGTCTTTACCCTTCTCCCCACCCTTATCTGGAGTTTTAGCATCATGCTTCTTTTGGTCACCATCTTGATTCTGAGTTTTCTGCTTCACCCTGGTTCTGACCCATTTGTCGGCCTTCTTACCCAATTCTTGGGGGAGGTCAGATCAGAATCAACCAAGTACTGATACAACAACTGGTTTTGGCAATTATTAAGGATCTGCTCCCTCATAATTAAATTGTACAATCCCTTAAAATCATTCACTTTACTGCCAAGTAACCAGCCTTCCAGAGCCTTAGTAGCACAATCTACAAAGTCTACCCAGTCCTGAGTCTGTGTCTTCTGGGTGTCTCTGAATTTAATCCTGTATTGTTCAGTGGTTAAGCCAAACCCATCAATGAGAGCACTCTTCAGGACTGAATAATTGTCAGCATCCTCTTCTCTAACAGTGAGGAGCTTATCTCTACCTTTGTCAGCAAAGGAGAGCCACAAGATAGCTGCCCACTGCTCCTGAGGGACCCTCTGTGCCTTACAGGCCCTCTCTAGTGCAGTTATCCATTTGTGGATGTCATCCCCACTCTAGTAGGGAGGGACTATCTTGTTCAGGTTCCTATGATCATGAGTATACTCCTTAGTCCTAGGGACACTGTTGCTGCCACCATGGGACTCTAGTCCCAATCTCTTTGTAGCTCTCTGGAGCTCTAGGGATTCCCTGTCTAGGGCCAACTGCTCCTTCTTGAGCCTAAGCTTGATTTTCTCAAGCTCCAGACGTTGGAACTGTCTCTCATAAGAGGATTCCCTCTTATTTGATATGGAAGTCCCTACTGAAGTTCCTGAGTGCTGAGATTCTACAGAGGGAGATCTAGATCTGCTAGGTAAACTCTGTACTCTTCCTGGTGGAGTAAAGAGAGGGCCACTGGGGCCTTCTCCCCACCTGAAGGAAGATCTGTGTTTTCCAGGTTAGAATCATTCTGATCCTCCTGGCCAGGGTTTGAGTCCAGGTCAAAGAAGGTTTCACTTCCTGGCCTTTCCTCATTCCCTGCCCCACCCACTATATCTACCTCATCAGACCCTGGGGTCTTCCTAAGGTCATCCAAGAGCAAAATCTCAATGAGACGGGTGCTTGCACTTCTCCCTGTCCTCAACTTCCTAGACACTCACATGGCTTTCAATTCTTGGAATGAGAGGCCATTGTACCTAGTTGGCAGAGAGCACCTGGATTCTCCTCTAGAAGACATACTAGTGTTATGTGGTATAGGCACCTACCTAACCTACTGGAGACTAAACTCTCTTGAGTTGAAGAAAGGGTGTGCTAGACCCTTGACTTACCCAACTCCAAGTTCAGTAGAACTTACTTATTCAAATCTTGATGTATTATATGTGCCTAATACTTAGTGGTTTTCAGTTAATCATTCAATGAGATTTATCTGGTAAAACAATAGCAAGCTTGAATCCCAACCTCTGCACACCAATTTGAGAAGGTGGCCTGGTATATGCTGTCCCCTAATTAAAGTGGGCACCTTGTACCAGTCCACACGACCCTTGTGATGTATGAGGTCAAAGATAACCTTTAGAAAGCTATCTTAGTGGTAGCTGTGGAGAGCAGCCTTCAGGCTTAATCTTGAAGGAATGTAAAGCAGCTTGTTTTACCAGAGTATCACCTCCTGAATGACTAAATGAAGGGAGAACCACACAGAAGTGATATAGAAATATGTATTTATTAATATAACACTCTCTACTAATCTCTACACGAGATTAGAACACAAAGCACACAATACAGAATCAATAGAACATTCGTAAGTAGCACAATACACGGCGGGCTCCAGGGGGGAGACCGAACCATATACTAAAAAAATGGTATAACAATCACGACTTGACTAAACACAGGGCCTAGAGCATGTAGAATCGCTGGGACCCCAAGGAACTATCCAAGGCAGTGACCAGGACGCCCACGAAGGACGGGTGCAGTGAGGAAACACGACTGCGTGCTCCGTGCAACTCTATGTGAAAGTCGCGGTTGTAAAGTTACAGTTTAAGGACACTTCTAAGAGGACTTCGAGCAAACCCTTTGGAACATAAGAGGTTCTAGAGCCAACACACCAGTGAGTACCGAGGTACCCGTGTTACCTATCCCAGAGGAGCCGTGTGCATAGGGGTCAAGTTGTGTCGGAAACCCTCATCGTTTTCAATGGAGAGTTGTGAAGAAGTACTGCTGCCAGGAAGGCGAAGAGTGTCCGGTGGAATCCAAGCCTGTATTCTAGGTGAGAGGAACCTGAAAGCAGAGGGGACAGAGTCTGGGTCACTTCAGGTGACCAAGGGCTCGGTAGACAAATGCCCACCGATGTCGGGTGCTTCAGGTGGGAAGAAAGGATGCTTGACTCTGAAGGCACGAGGACCAGGAGATGTCGAGGATGACCAGGACCCGGAGGTGAGCTGTCCCATGAAGGATGTTGAGTGCTGAGGGGTCGGTGTCCGGCTGGAGCACCAACAAGCCTTGGCAAATGCAACCCACGTAGGAAGGACAAACAGGTTACGGTGTGGACCAGCAAGGTCCAGGGGACTGTCCAAGCAATGGGGAGTCAGGGCACAACTGGAGCAACCAGAGAAGACCAAGAACAAACAAGGTGACCCTCGCCAGGACCCACAGGCCAACGGACCAGGGATCGTGAGGAGACCTCGAGCGAATTTACAAAGCACCAGCCCACAGAGCACTCTGTGAGTGGAGGCCGGATATCTTCAGTGTAAATGCTGCTCGGGGTCAGGACTACACAGAGTCCAAAGCACAAGCTCAGGGATTGCCAACAAGCATATGCTTTTGAAAATGTTCACGGTGCACAGGGGTTCAGGTTGCACAGTCCCCACGAGGTATACTGGTCTCAGAATCACTGATAGGTCAGATCTACCTCAGGGACCTTCGTGAACCCACCTCCTGTGTTGCTGAAATCTTCGGAGTCCGCAGGAGCTCTGGAGAAGCAAGCCAGTCAGATGCGCTTAGGTGCCTGCTACTGCAGGGGAGTAACTCCTTTACTCCAAGGGAGATTCTTCAGTCGTGCAATCGTTGTGCAGGCAGTCGAAGTACTTGGTTTCTTCTTAGTAGAATCTTGTCCAGGTAAAATCTAAAGTCCTGTAGCCAGGTAACCCACTTTATACCCATGGTAAAGGGTTGGACGGATTCTGCGGACCCTCCTAGGGGAGGGGCAGGACAGAGGGGTGGCTACACCCATGTCCTTTGTCCAGTTTCACACCAGAGCAGTAGCCAATGGCTCCCAGAACTGGTTTGAGCTAGATTATGCACATGGACACCAATTGTGCCCCCAGTGCAGACTTTCTGGCACTCTCAGAGTGCACCCACCCAGCCCCAATACACTAAACCCTGTCTGGGAGGTGGTCACACCTCCATGTGACAGGATGCCTATTGTCATGCCTTCCTCTGCTCGAGCTTGGCTCAGCAGCAGGAGAGCAGAATCATGTCTGTGGCTGGTATCGTCCATTTTGTGCTGCCCAGGTCGAGAAAGCTGGTACCGGGTAGACCGGTGACCCACAGTAGTGGTTCTAGAAGGGTGGAATCATATCTCCCACACCAGTTACTGGTGTGGAGGTATGATTCCAAGGTGTTTGACCCCAAACACGACATGTTTCTACGCAGCTGTTTTAAAAGTTAGCATTTACCACGAGGTTATAATGCAACTTAACCTATATGTATGGCTGCATCACTGAGAACCCCGGAGAATGGTCTCCGAAGGCTGCAAAGGGGCTCTGCTCATGCAGGGGCACCCTCTCACGTAAAACCCAGCACCCTGCCTTCAGGATTGATAAGGCCTGCTATAGGGGTCACTGTTAGGTTTTTAAGTGTAGTGATTTAGATAGATATAGTGAACCTATATCTAAGTAAGTAGTGCAAGCACCAGCTTACACAGGCTGCTGTAGCAGACCTGTTGTGTCATTTTGAATGGCCTCTCATGGGTGGCATAACACATGCTTCAGCCCATGGGAGGCCTCTGGGGTACCTATGCCCTGGGTACATGGTGTACCATATACTAGGGACTTATAAGGGTACCCCAGTATCCAATCTGGAGTGTACCTAAAGTACATACATAGCAATTTAAGGGAGAAAGCAGATAGACTGGGGTCCTGGATAGCAGGATCCCAGTCAGACTAGTCTAAAAACAGTGAGACATCAGCAAAAAGTGGGGGTAACCATAAGAAGCAGATCCTACTTTCCTACACGCCCACTCTCTCAAATGGCACAACAACCACTGGTAGATGTGCCAGCGGGTGCATTGTTTGGCCTTTAGATCTGCCACCCACTTGAGAGGTTGACATGTCCTGCAGGACATCTCTGCATCTCAGCCCATACCTAGCAAGTAGAAAAAGAGTACCAACCTATTCTTGGTCTCTGTAGTGTCTAGGTGCCCTACTAAAGGTATTTCATGAGCTAGTGACTAAAGATAGTTCCTGTTCACTTGTGGAACCACCAGCCTCTAGCTGGCTCTAGGATCTGGATCCATGGGTTCACTATGCAGAAACCTCCTCTCAGAGACCATGGTCAACTTTTCCTGGGCCACCTTCCATGGAACCACTCAAATAGGAGACTTTTCCTGTACCTGGCAAACCTCTTTCTGGGATGGTCCTCCAGCAGTTCTGACAGTGTCCCAGACTCCAACATATGCCTTGGGACCTCATCCCCGTCCATCTGGAGTAGGGGCTATGGGCTCCACATCTGTTTTTTTCTCAAAGCCTGCCCTCACCCACACTAACTACTCTCTTCTGATCTCTCCACTCTAGGAGTGATCCCAACTTCCTCCTGAGGCTGTTGTTTCTAGGCCATGTAGGCCTCTGGCCCTGGCATTAGCATGGCTGCAATGAGGTCCTTCACAAGCAGGAATTCAGCATCCTCTTTGTTTTGTACCCCTATATAACCCGTGGCCAGCTTGCCATTAACTTTCCCCTCAACCCTGGAAAATGGGTACTACAAGTCATCTCCATTGGCTATCAGGCAATTACCAATGGTATCAGGGAGAAACTCTTTAGGTTTCAGATACTTTTTCTCGACCACAGTGCTGAAGGTATCAGTATCCCTCAGGGAAGGAATCTTCTTCCCTTTGATACTTACCTCAATGAGAAACCCCATGGTGTTTGGGTGAAGATGTTTAAGATCATGGATCTCTTTCCCAGTTGTTCATAGACTAGGTTGAGTGCCATTGGGCGTCATTGGTGTCCATCCATACTGATATCATATGGCTAGTGCACAATCTTTAAATGTGCATTCCTCCTTATAATGCCCTTTTCTGTGGCACCCTAAAGCAGGCTACTTCTTTGGATTTCCTTCTCTCTATTTTCTTTTTGTTCCCGGCTAGGAACCTTGTTGCCCTTATGTTTCTATCCAGGTTGAGATCCTCGGAAACAATTCTGTCCCTGAAATTCTAGTCTGCAATCATTCTGCTAAGAGCTCTTCTCCTCTTTTGGTTTGAAACCATGCAGCTGCAGCCACTTGATCACCAGGTTAGCTAACCTCTTGTCAGGCAATACAGCAAGCTTCTCTGGATCCTTCTGAGGGATATAAGACAAGTACTGTCTAAGTGGTTAGAGCACTCTTCCCTGAGCCATTCCGCAATCATTAACTGATTTAGAGACTGTTAATCCTTTGCTTCCACCCTCTCACCCACTTATTCAAATCATGCACTATGTCAAAGATTCAACTCTCAAAGGGAACTTTATCCACCTTTTTACTCTCACAGAACCTCTAAGTAAAGTGCAGGTTTCAACCAAAACATCCTTTCAAAGACCCCAGCCCATCAGTAAACTTGCTGTCTTAAAGTTATCATTCAGACTTTGCACCATTCATGCAGTCTCAAAACTATGTAACCAGCCTAGAAAATAAATCCCTAGTACTTGAATTGATGTGTATCAATTCTATTCTTTTGATACCCTAGTGATGGATTCCTTGGACTTGGCCCAGAGCTAATCATTGTTTCTGCTGTTCTCCTGCTCCTTTTCTCCAATTCTCTATCTTTCCCTATTCATGTCTCTCCTGTTCAAATAACCTTTTTCCCCAGAACCACGAATCTTGTTTAGCACTTTTCCTCTCCTCTTCTTACTGGCAAATTTGAGTTTCTCCCTAGCTTTATCCTCCCTCTTTTCCTCAGCAATCTGGAGCACAAGTTGAAGTTTCTGGATCTCTATGAAATCTAGCCTACCTAAAGACACACCCTGGAACAGTAAACATGGGTAACCTAGAGATGGGTGGCAGAGACTATCTAAGCTAAGTTCTAAAAAACAATTTAGGATAAACTGAGAAGACCAACCTAGGGCAAGCTTGCACTCAGGGACTTTGAGAGCCTGTGTCCACAGCACTTTCCTCTGACGTGTCTTCTAGTGAACTCTCATGGAGGTTTTCTGCAACTTTCTTCTAGTTTGTGAAGCCCTCTTAATCCTATTGATCCATTATGAAATTTATAATTACCTCCCTATCTTTGGACCTATGAACCTTTCTCCCCTTACTCTAACACATCTTCCTCAACTCATCTATAGATAGGTTTCTCAGGCTTTCTTCTTCCTATAAGCCATCTATCATTCTAACACGCAGGTTGTATGTGAATAGGTTGGCCTTATAAATCATTACTACCGTCTATTGGAACTGGAATCTGATGGCCCTCACTACTTGCCACTGTAGGAAAGTGCCTCTTTTGACATGGTTAGCCCCCACTTTTTGCCTGATGCCTGATGTGATTTCACATTGAAAGTGTACTGGGTCCCTGCTAACAAGGTTTCCAGTGCCAGATCTCTTTCCTAAAACTGTACCACGATTGGCACAACTTCAGTCACCCCTGTAAGTCCTGAGTAAATGGTACCCCTGGTAATTCGGGCATGGCTACTGAAGGGGGTCCTCTGGGGCTGCTGCACAAATTGTGCCACCCTAGGGACCCCTCACCAAGGTCATGCACACTGCCATTACAGGCTGCGTGTCTTAATGCAAAGAAAACAAACTGAAGCGTCGACATGGCACACATTCCTGTGTCCCTAATCAATATGTAAACTAATTTGGATCATGGGCATTACACAATGCTGTGACTTGGATTATAGTCAAGAATACATACAATCATACAATCTTCAATTACAAGAGTCAGTGCCACATGGAAGACTAATGACAAACTAAATGGGACATATAAAATGTATTCCGTAAAAATGCACAAGTAAAGTTAAAAACATTTCATATTAAAATACAATTTACAATCATATATAGCACAAGAAAACAAAAAGTCGACGCAGCTTTTTGTCAAAGGCTGGAGGTGCTCCGGGGTTCTTGGAGACCTCACAGTTGCAGCACAAGACAGCCACGATGGTTGAGTCCTAAAAGCAGCCGGCAGGGTTTGGCGCCAACTTTCTGCAGCAGGTTGTCGGGTTCTTGGGTCAGCAGCTCTTCTTTGTCCATTGCTCTTCTTAGGTCCATTGAAACTAAATTACAATGTCCAGGAATGCCAACTAAATACTAAATTTAGGGATGTTAAAGGGGGAAAAAGGTAGTAGCCAATGGGTTGTCTACCTTGAGGGTGTCTACACCCTCTAAGTGATTACTTCCTGTGGAAAGGGGCACTACCCTAGCCCTGATAGGTTAATTCCTGCCATCTCAAGATGGAGGAATTGGAAAAGTCATGTTCATGTCACCTGCCCCACCTTAGGGGTGGTGCTGACTGAATGTGGGCACACCTCCTAATTTAATTAATTTTCCCGCCTGTCCTCCTACGAAATGTGGAGCAGGAAAAGGGGGTTGGCATCCCCCACAATTTGGAGATGCCTGGAGTACCTTTCAAAGGCGGCATCACCTTTGAAGCTTTCCGACCTAGAAGGCCATCCTGGCCTGGAGGAGGTGTGAGGCACCTCTGTCCAGAGCAGGCTTTGTTCCTGGCCTCTGAGAGCGCTGGCTCTCACCATATGAGATGAGAAACATGTCTGGTGGTGGCAGGCTGGCTAAGGCTAGTCAGAGGACACACCAGTGCTTGGTAGGTTTTCAGAGGACCCTCTAAAAGGGTCTCCTGTGTGCATTTATTAATAAATCCATCACTGGCATTAGTGCAGATGTATTAAGATGAGATTTTTGGTACCAAACATCTTAGGGTACAGTAAAGCCATCATGGAGCTAAGAAACTCGCAATGACAATTATCCAGCCCATGTACTCTATATGGATTCCCTGTGCACTTACATTATCTAAGGATGGACTTAGATATTGTAGAGCCATATCTGCTCATGCAGATATGTCCACACGTGGGATATAGTGCACCTTGCCTTAGGGCTGTAAGGCCTGCAGTAGGGGTGACTTACCTATACTTTATGCAGTGTATGTGGGCATGGCACACAGGAATGTGTTAAAAAACAGGGGCGATACCCTTATGTTTAGAGAAGGGACAGGGTGAATACACACAGAAAACAAGAGTCCCTAATCAATATGTAAACTAATTTGGATCATGGGCATTACACAATGCTGTGACTTGGATTATAGTCAAGAATACATACAATCATACAATCTTCAATTACAAGAGTCAGTGCCACATGGAAGACTAATGACAAACTAAATGGGACATATAAAATGTATTCCGTAAAAATGCACAAGTAAAGTTAAAAACATTTCATATTAAAATACAATTTACAATCAAATATAGCACAAGAAAACAAAAAGTCTACGCTGCGTTTCGGTGAGTTGGAAATCGTTCACCTTCTTCAGGACAGTTTTCTAACTAACAGAAACATTGTGTTATTAACATTCTCATATATCTTGTCCCCATCTCGCTTGGCCTACAACACTACACATTTTTATATATGTATCTGACTCTAAAAAACATGTGTACATCAATCAGTGCAAATGCCTATTGTATAGCATTTCTATCTGATGTTAATAAACATAGCCCCAAAAACAATATTCTTTATTGTACTAGAAGACCTAACTTCACATTATAATTTAGTCACTACCCATGATCCATGTTAGTCCAATAAAGCAAAAGTTTATTACAAATCTACCTAGAGTAGGAAATCGCTAGGATTCAATTTCACTAGACATTTGTAGAGGTAATGTGCTTAAATGAAGTTTGGGGTTTGGAGATGTCCCTCTTCATATTTGGATATTTTTTTGCAGCCTTTAGTAGTACAACAAAAAGCGTACATTAAAGACACGACCTCTATGATCCAGAAAATTGAGAACTTGGAATACAATCCTGAGATACAGTATCTCGTGACTTTAGACATAGAGGCACTGTATACGAATATCCCTCAGGATAACACCATTCAAATGATTGAGAATCTTCTTGGTAATGAAGAAGAGGACTTGTCTCCGCATGCGACTTTTATTGTAGAATGCGTGACCATTATATTAAAAAACAATATCTTTTTATTTGGAAAGGATTTTTATAAACAGATCAAGGGGACCAGCATGGGAGCAACCTGTGCTGCCAGTCTGGCCTGTCTGTATGTCGCTCAATTCGAGGAGAATCACATCTTCAATGCATCGGCCCCATTTTTTGAGAACATTTCTCATTGGTCCCGATACATTGACGATGTGTTTTTCATATGGACAGGTACTAGAGAAATTCTGGCAGAATTCATAGAGTGGATAAACCTTGGAGATGTCAATCTCAAATTTGCCTCCACTGCGAACAGACATGATTGTGAATTTCTGGATATCAAAATTAAAAATGTGGATGGGTTACTGAATGTGGAACTTTTCACTAAGCCCACCGACCGGAACACTATGCTTCACTATAATAGCAATCACCCCGCCTGTCAAAAGGACAACATTCCGTTTGGACAATTTTTGCGTTTAAAACGCAACTGTACAAATATCAAAGATTATGACAAACATGCTGACAAATTGACCAAAAAATTTCTGAATAGGGGTTACCCCAAGAAGTTAGTGAAGCGTGCATATAAAAGGGCTAAATACTTTAATAGGGATTCTTCCTTTGAAAGTAACCCCAACAAACTGGTTCCAGACAATTTGCCTTTAATCTTTGTCACTAATCATAGCAATATTAGTAATAAAATGAAAAACATTGTAAACAGAAATTGGCATCTGATTACCAACCAAAGGAAGGAGACCTTGCCCAAACCTATGTTTTCATTCAGGCACAACCGCACTATCAGGAACTGCTTGGTACATACATATAGAGACATGAATGATAATAAACAACCCTGCTTACCAAATGCCCCTTTGCCAACGGGCACATTCGCATACAGTGGCTGTAACAACTGTAACAACATTATGAAAGGACCTACAATGTCTCATAATGGTGCCAACCACAAATTTAAATTTTTTATGAATTGCCGTACTAAAAACTTGATATATTTCATCATGTGCCCATGTCACCTGGGTTACGTCGGTGAAACATCAAGAGAAATAAGGATCAGAATTAATGAGCACTAGTCAGCTATAAGAACAAATAAAATAACTGCCCCCTGGTAGAACATTGGCTTGATAAACATCATAAAATTGAAGACCTTAGGTGGTTTGGAATAGAAACTATTCACATGAATATCCGGGGTGGGGACCTAACGCTGAAAAGAAAAAAGCGGGAACAATTTTATATGTCCCGTTTTAATACTTTCAGAAAAGGACTGAACAGTAAGGAAGACTGGGAGAGGCTTATTTAATTAATATATTTATTCCTCCGACCTGATAGTTCCGTTTATATCAGTAACTGTGTTGAAACAATATAATATGTGGACTGACTGTTAACTCCAGAATAGTAGTTATGCTATTGATGTATGGGGTCTTATACCCCTCTGGATGGAGCGTATCCTTTTCCAAGATGGCCGATTCATTTACGGTTTATTGCGGTGGATACTGATGAGTTATGACGCTCCCGTTCAGAAGAAAACGCATCTAATTACACTTTTTAGTTTTCGTTTAATGAAAAAAATCTTGACTTCTCTATGTGATACATTTCTGCTGATACATGAGGTAAACCTAAAGAGTACACGAAAACTGGAAATCACTCGGTCTGCATACGCCACGTGACCTATTTAAAAAAATATATATAAAGGAGCTCCTGGTCTGACACAAATGTGTATCCTGACCCGGAAGCTGTTCGTTGGTGCAGGGAGGCCAGAGTATTTTTAGTAGGTAAGCGCGGCGGCTTCGCATCTGTAAGTTACATACAGCACTAGTAAAAATATAGCGATATGGGTAAAAACTAAGAATTGAGATAACGCTCGGCCCAGTGTTAAACCTAGAATACCGTAGAGCAAAGAGTGAAAATGACAAAATTACCCACGCTTTTACAATCATATAACGTTGTTAATACATCGTTAGTATCGAGCAGATAGCTTTACGCAAGAAAGATGCACAAGTTTATGATAAATGAAACGCATGCTTGCATGCAACAAATAATAGACACTACTTGAGAATAGTGGACAACGACGCTCTAATCGTATAGGACGTGACAAGACTGAAAGTCAAAAGATAAATGCATTATTACAATAGTGGGGTTTTTAAATCGCAGACATGTATACCCCAATTTCTGACATTAGGGCAAACGCAAGCCCTTTGGGTTAAATAGGTTTTGCACCGACATTAGAATAACGTGCATGACGCCAAATAATGATCTCATAGTGCGGATTATTCGACCTTGCACAACACTGAAAAGTAACATGGCGCCTTTTTCTTACAGGTTTTTAATCTACTTGTTGCATGATCATTACAGCAACTTTATCAGGTAAAATTTGAGAACCTTCGCAAATTATCAGGTGTATTTATACCTGAGACATGGAGTGACGGTGTTTCTCTCTTTCTCTCCTTCAAAACAGCCCATCTGCCGCATTCATGTGAAATCGGCGGGGACATTTTAAATTTATACCTCCAATCACGGCACATCTGCTGGTGTTATATATGTACCAGTCCTTTCATTTTTGGGTAAGCCTGTCTACACAACAGGTTCTTAATTATATTTGGTTAAACCGTATAGACAATCTAGGAGTAAGGCTCTCTGTAAATTTCCCCCATAGACCTTGTTCTTAATCCATGAACAATAATATACCGGTGGCACCAACGAACCTAATAAATATCAATTGGTTTGTAGATTAAGGTACGTATAAGTGCGGGTGGATGCCTGTATGGGGAGATATGTTTTTTGGAGTTACCATTGAGGACAACCCTATTTTTCCTTCTCCTTATTCCTCTCCACTTTAGGGTTTTGGTATAAAAATCCAAATACGAAGAGGGACATCTCCAAACCCCAAACTTCATTTAAGCACATTACCTCTACAAATGTCTAGTGCAATTGAATCCTAGCGACTTCCTACTCTAGGTAGGTTTGTAATAAACTTTTGCTTTATTGGACTAACATGGATCATGGGTAGTGACTAAATTATAATGTGAAGTTAGGTCTTCTAGTACAATAAAGAATATTGTTTTTGGGGCTATGTTTATTAACATCAGATAGAAATGCTATACAATAGGCATTTGCACTGATTGATGTACACATGTTTTTTTAGAGTCAGATACATATATAAAAATGTGTAGTGTTGTAGGCCAAGCGAGATAGGGACAAGATATATGAGAATGTTAATAACACAATGTTTCTGTTACTTAGAAAACTGTCCTGAAGAAGGTGAACGATTTCCAACTCACCGAAACGCAGCGTAGACTTTTTGTTTTCTTGTGCTATATATGATTGTAAATTTTTTTTTAATATGAAATGTTTTTAACTTTACTTGTGCATTTTTACGGAATAAATGTTATATGTCCCATTTAGTTTGTCATTAGTCTTCCATGTGGCACTGACTCTTGTAATTGAAGATTGTATGATTGTATGTATTCTTGACTATAATCCAAGTCACAGCATTGTGTAATGCCCATGATCCAAATTAGTTTACATATTGATTAGGGTCTCTTGTTTTCTGTGTGTATTCACCCTGTCCCTTCTCTAAACATAAGGGTATCTCCCCTGTTTTTTTAAGACATTCCTGTGTGCCATGCCCACATACACTGCATGAAGTATAGGTAAGTCACCCCTACTGCAGGCCTTACAGCCCTAAGGCAAGGTGCACTATATCCCACGTGTGGACATATCTGCATGAGCAGATATGACTCTACAATATCTAAGTCCATCCTTAGATAATGTAAGTGCACAGGGAATCCATAGAGAGTACATGGGCTGGATAATTGTCATTGCGAGTTTCCTAGCTCCATGATGGCTTTACTGTACCCTAAGATGTTTGGTACCAAAAATCTCATCTTATAAATCCGCACTAATGCCGGTGATGGATTTATTAATAAATGCACACAGGAGACCCTTTTAGAGGGTCCTCTGAAAACCTACCAAGCCCTGGTGTGTCCTCTGACTAGCCTTAGCCAGCCTGCCACCACCAGACATGTTTCTCATCTCATATGGTGAGAGCCAGCGCTCTCAGAGGCCAGGAACAAAGCCTGCTCTGGACAGAGGTGCCTCACACCTCCTCCAGGCCAGGATGGCCTTCCAGGTCGGAAAGCTTCAAAGGTGATGCCGCCTTTGAAAGGTACTCCAGGCATCTCCAGATTGTGGGGGATGCCAACCCCCCTTTCCTGCTCCACATTTCGTAGGAGGACAGGCGGGAAAATTAATTAAATTAGGAGGTGTGCCCACATTCAGTCAGCACCACCCCTAAGGTGGGGCAGGTGATAGGAACATGACTTTTCCAATTCCTCCATCTTGGGATGGCAGGAATTAACCTATCAGGGCTAGGGTAGTGCCCCTTTCCACAGGAAGTAATCACTTAGAGGGTGTAGACACCCTCAAGGTAGACAACCCATTGGCTACTACCTTTTTCCCCCTTTAACATCCCTAAATTTAGTATTTAGGTTGCATTCCTGGACATTGTAATTTAGTTTCAATGGACCTAAGAAGAGCAATGGACAAAGAAGAGCTGCTGACCCAAGAACCCGACAACCTGCTGCAGAAAGTTGGCGCCAAACCCTGCCGGCTGCTTTTAGGACTCAACCATCGTGGCTGTCTTGTCCTGCAACTGTGAGGTCTCCAAGAACCCCGGAGCACCCCCAGCCTTTGACAAAAAGCTGAGAACCTCCCTTGGAGTAGAGGAGCTACTCCCCTGCAGCCTGCATGCACCGAACCCTGTCCAAAGTCTGGTTTACCAATCTACTGCTCCCGGGCGACTCCAATGCAGCACCGAAGCTAGAAGAGGTACATCAGCCCCGAAGGGTCAGATCTGTCGCTTCACCATGTGAGAGGACACCAGGACCTAACGGAGCCATGCCAATACCTGGGGTACCGAACCCCCTACACCAAAGATTGAGAAGAAAGAATCCAATCCGGACTCCAACGACATAGGATGCAGACACCTATCAAGTACTTAGAGACCTCTGAGCCCAGCTCCGTGAGTGGCCCAGCTGTCCCAGATTCGCCTCTGCAACCTACCTCCCCCTGACCTCGAGGACCGTCTCGACGCACAACGCTTGGCTGCCCTATCTGCTCTGCACCCAGCCTGGGCAAAAGCAAACCAGCTGTGATCCCAGGGTCCTGAGGCCCTTGCGACCTGCTCCCTCGAGTGGGACCCCTTGGACTTACCTTTAAGTCCTCTTATGCTGTGTGTTTTCAGGTGGCCCCCTTCATTGCACCTGCTACCAACGACCTAGGCATTCTGCTCTCGGCTGAATCTGGGACACTCCTGAACTTCTGCTGCTTTAACAATAGACCTGGCCTTGCTGTTTACCTGAATCCAGAAGGTGAACCTTGAGAACCCACTGTGTGATTTTATATGCTTTTTCCTATTTTCTCCCAAAGACTTCTATTGTGCGTAATTGCGCACAACAGTGATTTCTTTTGCAAACTTTAAAAATTAATAACTCAAAAAGTACCTACCTTAGAACAAAGTTCTTGGTCTGAAAAATGATATAAAAATCAATGTTATGTTTACAAATTGGTCTCAGATTTATTCTTGAGTGTATGTTTCATTTATTGCCTCTGTGATTACAACAAATGTTTAGCACTACCCTCTGATAAGCCTAACTGCTCATCCACACTACCACAAATAGAGCATTAGTATTATCTACTTTTACCTATGTATACCAATAAGGAATCCACTGGACTCTCTGCACAGTGTTCTTCGTTTTAGTACACTATTTAGAGAACCAGCTTCCTACAGCCACCAATTATGGCAATTCTTTCAGGAGTTCAGGGCAATCAGATTGAGCAGTCAGGGCTTACTGAGGGTGGTGGTGTGGAGTTCGAAATTCATAAATCAGCAAACATCAAATAATAATTAATAAATCATTGCCCAGCCAGTACTTTCGTTTGTGATGGAGCAGGGTTTGGAGAAAATAAAACCTGCTCGGATTAACTCCTCAGTAACATTTACTAACAGTGTGCGGTGAAAATAACAGGCAAAAACACGAAAACACGGGGAAATGCTTTTGCGCATGCATGCATTAATAAGTGGACTAATGCATGAAAGACTAGGCCGCATTCGCGTTCTGCTTTAAAAATAAAATAATAATAATGCCGCTTTTTGCACGTTAATGCTTTTGTTAGACATATAACGTGGGATAGTGCAAATGGAGGGTGGTAAAACAGTGAGAATTGTACTTCATGAAATTAATAATGTCTGTGTTTTATTCATTGTAGTGATGCTTGCATGGGCCTACATCTTTGCATGACAAGTCGAGGGTTAAAAGAAACAAATACTAATAAATATGCCGAAAATCGAGCTCTGAGAGAGAATGGAGAAGGCAAAGGCTGATAACCTTCAAGGATTATTGTGTGTCTGCCAAGTAACGGAAGGATGGCCGTGGGATCAAGTGCAAATGTACAAACTTCTTCCGCAGAGGCTGTAGAAGTGAACAATGAAAGTGTAGAGACTTGCAACATATTACTCATTGGAGGAAATGTGTATTTGTGAGATGTGGCTTTACGTAATATAAAAAAAATTAAAACAAAGAATGCTGTGAAAACATGGACGTGACCATGGTGGTGTGATAGAACACCCCTAAACTGACCAATGAGAGACTAAGATTTTGAAAATGTTGCTACAATGGTGGGTTGGACATGTAGGTTTTTAGAGTATAACTGGGGTGCCTGGGGGGTGTTAGAAGCTAGAGAAGCTAGAGAGAGGGAGATCGTCGCTATCCGTCGGTTTGCTGTATCTAAACTGAGGCCTACCTGTATCTTGTTTCCTGTCCTACTCTTTGTTCCCTGAACCTTCTCGGGGAACCCCCATCTATTCCCATGGCCACGGGGTAGATTTTTCTACTGAATTATTTGGGTTAGTATAGCTAAATGATCCGTACTTTGCATTCTGATTTGCAAATGTATTTTGTCTCTGAAACTTTTGTCTTTTCACCTATCCACTCCTTCATTGCATTCTGTTCATTATGATTTGAGTCTGACACTGTTTGCCTTGATAAATGTTCTCTCTCTGTGATTGACGCATTGTTTGTCTTGTAAACTTGTACATGATGAGCATTTTACCTTACATTATTTTGCGATAAATATTATTAACCTTACACTGAGTTTGTGAGTTATTTAGTAGAATAGATAGATAGTTAGTTTCTAATTATTACCATCAACTTCTCAACTTTTGGTCCATCGACCAAAGGAAAGAGAGTTGATTACAGGTTCAGTTATGTATCTAGAGTGTTAGGGATGAGCCTGTATTTATGAATAACTGATTTAACTCAAACTAGAAACAGCGTAACAGGGATTTATGTGTTGGGTGTATGAGTATGGGCCAAATGATTGTGTTACTATTGATTATTGATCCCTGATTGGCGCTGGATTAGTTTCTGGTAGCAGAGGACTATTAATTATTGATTAGTTTGGTAATATTATCAATTATTGATTATTTGTTTCTTAACATGAAAGGTTAGTGTTTTGTTCTATGTTGTTTAGAAGTGCGGGTACGGAGTTACCTGAGATCCCGGGATAATGTTATTGTAGCCTGAAGAGGCAGAAGAATAGTGTGGATAAGGTATCACAATGGAGAAGTACTTTGTCTGTTGTCATAATACTAAACGGTGAAAGGCTGTTGGTGTTATATTAGGGACTTTTCGTTTGAGAGTCGTATCTAGAGAACAACAGCATTCTGGATACCACCCAACATGGTTTCAGATCAGCACACTCTACTGAGACTGCACTGATTATGGCAGTAGAGGAAATTCGTAAGGTGACGGATGGAGGAGGAGGGGCTGCACTGGTCCTGTTGGATTTGACAGCAGCCTTTGATACCGTGAACCACGCGGTATTAATACGAAGGCTACAGGACGTAGGTATCAAAGGCAAAGCTCTTGCCCTCCTTTCCTCCTTCCTATCGTCCAGGGAACAAGTGATTTTTTGGGATGGATATCAGTCCAAGGAATTCACACTCCCTGGGGGAGTCCCACAGGGCTCGGCCCTATCCCCTACTCTTTTTAATATATATGTAGCTCCTCTGGCCAGACTAATAAAAAGCTACGGCTTTATGCTGGTGTCTTATGCTGATGACACGCAGCTTATAGTGTCGGTATCACAACCCGTGGATGCTATGGCAACCCAATTCAGTAACTGTATCTCGGCTCTAATGACTTGGATGAATGTCAACTTTTTAAAACTTAATGCTGATAAAACCGAGGTGATTGAGTTTGGCCAGAAAATCTCGGTATGGAACCAATTATGGTGGCCACATGTAGCAGGTTCATGTCCGACCCCTGTCAAAAAAGTCAGAAATTTAGGTATTTTGGTAGATAATGATCTTTCCTGGGCTCCCCAGATCAACCAAGTCTCATCAGCCTGCTTCTTTATGCTGAAAGGTCTGAGGAAGATTCTTCCTTTTATACCGCTCTCCCTAAGGAAAACAGTGGTAGTAGCTACGATTCTATCTAGAATTGATTACTGCAACGCTCTCTACTTAGGAGCAAACGCTGCGCAATTCTCTAAATTGCAGTCAATTCAGAACGCGGCAGCGAGAGTATTGCTCAATCTACCTAAACACCATCCTACATCGACCAGCATAAAACAACTTCACTGGCTCACAGTACGGCGACGGGTTGACTTTAAGTCCCTATGCATGGTGCATAAAGCCTTGTTTGGTGGAGGATCCAAGGATGTGCAAACCTTGTTTTCTCGATATGTTACAACACGAGCCTTAAGATCAGCATCACTTGATCTCTTACAACTTCCAAAGATAAAGAGAATAAGGTGTGGAGGAAAACGCTTCTCTTTTCTGGCATCCAAACTCTGGAATTCTTTGCCCACATACTTGAGGTCCTTGCCTAACAGATCGGTCTTCAGGAGGAAAGTTAAAACATGGCTCTTCTCCCAACCCTGAATGTGTCGGCCATGGGTATTACATATCACTCAGCGCCAAGACGCCTCGGCATTAGTGTGCTCTATAAATACCTTTCAGTCAGTCAGTCAGAGTAGATTTTGTTTGAAATAGTGAAGGGTCCACTTCAGAAACTCTGGCCTTACATCCCCAAAGGAGTACCAAGACCTCTTTCCATGTGAAAGTCCTCTTCTGAAACTTTGGCTAGTATCCCTAGAGGAGTACCAAGTCCGCCTGTAGCTTGTTTGTGTGTAGAATAGCGCTGGTCGTTATTTTACTAGAAGTGAAAGAATTTCTCTCTGAAATGAAAAACTATCTCTTATTTTAGTTGAGAAAAGTATAGAAAAACTTTTGCCGTATTATTTTGTAAAGGGAGGGTCAGTAGAAGGAGTAATACTGACGGCACAAAAAACCACGGTGGCATTGGTCAGACAGCAGGTGCTTGGAGTGCTGTGATTGGTCGATTGCCGTGAGCCGCGCTGGTATTGGTCAAGGTACTACCTACGCAGTGTGTTCTGATTGGTTGGTTGGTGTGAGTCGCGCTGGCATTGGTTGATTGTTAGCAAATAGGATAAGTAGAAGTACGAAGAGTTTGTTGTTTGTTTACTGAAAAACATTTCAGCGTGAAGAGTCGAAAAAAGGAGGTGATTAATAAGATAAAGGGTCTCTTTAAAAAGGATAAACCAATAGTGACTAGAGAGGGAATTCCTAATCCACCTCCAAGAACGCCTGCTTCTTTTATGATGTTGGAATGTGTTTACCATACGTGTACTTGGTTAGAGAATTGGATGAAATACACAGAAGATGATGGTGTCTTAGCCTTTCCAGAGTATGGTACATTTAATATAAGGATTTTACAGAATCTGAGAGGATGAATGAATTCTCTAGAACCAAGACCTAGACCTACTCAGTATGAAGCACTTGAGGAATGGGAATATGAGGCGTACGAGCGAGAGAAGTATAGGGGTGGAAGAAGGCACAGAAATATAATGTCTAGATATCCTTTTGAAAGTCGGGAAGAAAAAATGAAAAGATGGAGGAGAGCTGTGGTAACAGAGGGTTTGTATCCAGTTTTAGTTGCTGAAGAAGCAGCCGGAGGCAAATGTAAGGAGAAAAAGAAAAATGTAGAGACATCAGGATTAACTTTTGACCCGAGTGAATCTGATGATGAGTTGTTAGATGACATCCTGATTAAAAGACCTCCACCACATCAAGAAAATTCAAGTGAAACAGTTCCAAATGCACCATTAATGGGAACCCCACTTATTCCGCAGGTTCCATAAGTCCCGGTAGTTACTAGAGTAGTACAAGAGAGTAAAATGGACATGTTGAATAAGGCAAGAGAGGAGTTGACGCAGAAAATTAATCAGCTGAATCTGAATGTGAAAGCATTAACAGTGCCAGTAACGATTGGTCCTATAGTTCCATTGTATGGAGAAAAACAGAATATATCGAGGGTACATGCGTTGACAGTTCCGATGAATAGTGATAGGAATAAGGTGGTAACAATAACTGATCAGGCCGGACAAGCTGAAACAAGTACGTCTTTGATTGACCTTCCAGTTTGTGAGATGATAACTGAAACCCCTAAAAGAGGTGCGCAAATGGATCCGAGGAGAATAGTGCAGAATGTCACTCCAGTGTCAGGGAGTTCGATGGGTCCTTCGCCAGATGAGTTAGATGACTGGATAAGGGGGATGGAAAAGCGAAAACCTCAACCACAGAACATAGATGTGAGTAAACTGAGAGTGGATTTGGAAGAAATGATTATTGGTACAATAAGTACAGACAGATTGAGTAGCTATTGAGATGAAGAGTTATTATTTTTGTGTAAAAATATCACTTGGAAAGCAAGAAATCTTCATGAAAAGTTGACAGAGGCTGCTTGTGAATATGGAGTAGACATAGAGAAGTCAAGAGTGTTACAGAAAACGTATAGACTGGATTTTACTGAAAAGGATTTGGAGAGTTTGAATGCGTCTGGCAAAAGATTGCAAATAAAGGAATTGATGAATATTCTGAAGAAATGGGGAGATGTAGAACGATGGAAAGGTAGATGGGCGAAATAGAAAGAAGAAATGGCTACCAATAAAAATGCGTCTTTATTTCCACTAAGAGAGTCAGAACAGGCTGAAAGGGTGTGTCCGATGAGAGAAGTTCCAGGTGGTGAATATGTTCACGTTCCTTGGACAAGACAGGATATATTATCTTTTACTAATGACTTTCCAAGATTGAGGGAAAAACCGGTTGAGTGGTACAAACAAGTAGTGAGGTTTGTGAAGGTTTCAAAGGCTTTCTTAAAAGACTTAGATGGATTGTTTGAGATTGTCGTTCCAGCTGATTTATGGACTGAGTGTAAGATTGCTGTTGATTGGCCTAAAGAAGAATATCCTAGAGATGCGAAAACAGGTGTGCCTTCAGATGAGGTGATGAAGAAATAACATCAGGTAATCACTTACCTGAAGGGCAAAATTTCTCCAAAGGAAACAGATTGGGTTAAAATTGACAGAACAACCCAAGAACCAAAGGAGTCGGTACATGCTTATTATGAAAGGTTGTTACAGGTGTTCAAACAGTACAGTGGGTTTGAGAATATTGGAGATAAAGATATGGGACATTTTGTGTATCGTTTTGTATTTGGATTAAAACCAGAAATTAGTAATATGATTCAGCAAAATTTGATTTGTTGGCAGAGTAAAACGGTTGATGAGATATTGAGGTATGCAAAGTATTGTAGTGATGCTATTGACTCGCGGCACAAGAAGCTAAAAGAGAAAATGATGTGGGCACAAGTGAAAGTGGCAGAACAGCAAGAAGGAAACATTGGTTCTCAAACCGATTATCAAATGAAAGGTCAGAATCAGAATGGTCAAGTATCAGGTGGTGGTAGAGGTAAAATGAATAAAGATGAATTGAAAAAGAAATTTCCTTGTCACGAGTGTAGATCTGTTCTGAAGAATAATGGGTTGAATCAAATTTTAAATTCACAGATGCAGAATGAGGTGGTTGTGAATCAGCAACAGCAGCAACAGGTAGTTACTCCACAGTTACAGGTAGCACAAGCTCCTATGCCAAATAATGTGAATGCTCAAGTGCAGAGATACAGTGCGAACACTGGATTTCACGCAGGTGAACAAATTGGTAAGAATCAAAATGTGTAAATGGTTTCGCAATACTTGTTGCAGTGCAATGAGAGTGATTCAGACTCATCTCAATGACGGTGCCTGAGGGGGGAGGAAGAGTGTGTGCTTGACGCAACTCTAGAGGTATATCAGTCAGGTCCATTTGTTGATGGAAAAGTGGAAGGTAATGATATTACATTCCTAGTGGACACTGGTTCTACCCGTTCTACTGTGAGAGCAGCAGAAATTCCAAACCTACCCCTCTCAGGAGAAACTATCCAAGTCGTAGGAATCTCCAATAAGCATATCAAAACCCCAATAACAAAGCCAATAGAAGTTCATATTGGAAGATTCAGAGACATGCATTGGTTCGTGGTATGTGATACGAGTCCGGTGAACCTTTTAGGGAGAGATTTGTTATGTAAAATGAATTGCACCATCTATTGTACACCTGATGGTATTGCTTTCCAGACACCGGATGAGGACGTTGCGTTTAAAATGATGTTAGCGAAGCAAGGGACAGAAGTGGATGAATTATTTTCACTTCTTACTGAAGATTTGCCTGCAGAGCTGAGAAATACAGTAAGGTCTGATGTATGGGATTTCTCAGGAAAAGAGATTGGTCTGATGAAAGGTGTGGATCCTATTCAGGTTGCGGTGAAACCGGGTGCAACATTTCCAAACACACCTCAATACAAAATGAGTCCTGAGATAATAGCAGGAGTTATTCCTGTGATTGACCAAATGATTGAGCAGGGTATTTTAAGAGAAATACTAAGCAGTCCTTGTAATTCGCCTATTATGGGAATTAAAAAGCCAAGCGGAAAATATAGGATAGTACAAGATTTACGTAAAATCAATAAGATTGTGGTACCCTGTTGTCCAATAGTGCCAAATCCAGCAGTGATTCTATACCAGATTCCCTGTGATGCAGAATGGTACACAGTAATTGATCTGTGTCAAGCATTTTTCTCGATTCCTTTACATCCGGATAGCCAGTATTTATTTGCTTTCCGGTTCGGAGATGGAGTTTTGGCATGGTGCCGAGTTCCTCAAGGGTACACAGAGAGTCCTTCGATTTTTAATCAGATTTTGAAAAAGTGTTTGGAGACGTTGATTATGCCAGAAAAATCGGTTTTGGTTCAGTATATTGATGACCTACTGGTGGCATCAAAAACACGAGAGGCATGTGTGACAGATACAATTGCCTTACTGAACCATTTGGCAGAAGGCGGACACAAAGTGTCACCAGCAAAATTACAGTTTTGTAAACATGAGGTCCAATATTTGGGACACAAAATAGAGAAAGGAGTCAGGAAGGTGACACCAGAACGGATCAGTGTGTTTCAACAAATGAGCCCTCCTAAAACTCAGAAAGAAGTGCGAATGTTCTTGGGAATTTTTTGGATACTGCAGACAGTGGATCAGTGGCTTTTCACTGATTGCAAAGCCTCTACAGAGGTTGACGCACAAAGATGTGACTGATCCGATTGAATTGGATGATGAAAGCATGAAAGCTTTTATTGAGGTGCGAGACAGTCTTTGTCGAGCACCTGCATTGGGAATGCCGGATTATACAAAGAATTTTGCGTTATACTGCTGCGAGAGAGATGGGTGTGCGCTTTCAGTTTTAACTCAGAGACATGGAATGGCACGACGTCTAGTGGCATATTTTTCTGCTACTTTAGATTCAGTGGCTGCAGCGTTACCAGGTTGTTAGAAATGGGGGTCTCTAGTTGGCCAGGGCTTGCACCTTTGTCCAAGCAGGGACCCTTCTTCCTAGTCAGGGTAAGGGAGTTACACTCCTAAAATAACCCCTGCTCACCCCCTTGGTAGCTTGGCACGAGCAGTCAGGCTTATTCTAGAGGCAGTGTGTAAAGCATTTGCACATAACCAACAGTAATACAATGTAAGCACTACAAACGAACACCACACCAGTTTAGAAAAATATCCAATATTTTTATATACTTTAAAACGAGACCAAATACGATACAAATCCACAGTACAGTACTTTAAAAATCTTCTGTTACCAAAATGTCCTTAAAAACAGTTCCTTGATGTCGATAGCTCCGTCCAGGGCTATCACGGCGTCATGAACAAACAAATCCAAACAGTTCTGGCTGATCGCGGGTCAGCTACGGTGTCGGGAAGACCCGCAAACAGTACCTTTCAGAAATGCAGGGCGTCGATGACCTCGCGGTGAGCTTCCGAAAACACGGCGTCCGCAGGCGTCGGTTCCGGAGGTCGGTGCAGGCGTTGTCGGGGCCCTCGAAGTCACACGCATTGCAGATCGATCTCCTCTCTGTTGAAGTCAGGAGCGCTGGCGTCGGCCGGCGTCGGGTGCTGCAGTGCGAAGTGCAGCGGTGCGGCGTGCGGTGCCCTCAGGTCGCGGTGCGAGCAGCGGCTCGGTGGTGGCGTCAGATGGCGTCGTTGGTGAGACCAGGGTCACGGTGCGAGATGAAGGCGGTGCTCGTCACGGTGCTGGCAGGCCACGGTGCAGCAGCGGCGTCGTCGGTGCTGAAGCGCTGTCGTCGGCTGACGAACTTGGAGTCGATGGCACCGGCGTCGGTGGGCCAAGGCTGCGGTGCGGGAAGAGGGCGGTGCGTCGTGTAACTTACGAGCAGCGGTGCCCCTGAACCACGGTGCAAGCAGCAGCGTCGAGTCCGGCGTGGAGCGGCGTCGTCGGGGATACCACGGCGTCATCGTGAAGCGAGGCAGTGCGAAGTGCGGTGCCCACAGGTCGCGGTGCGAGCAGCGGCTCGGTGGCGGCGTCAGCAGGCGTCGTCGGTGAGAGCAGGGTCACGGTGCGGCGTTGCGGCGGTGCCCTCTGCGGTGCCTTCAGGACACGGAGTCGGCAGCGGCGTCGTAGACGGCGTCGGGCTTGAAGTCTTTGCTGTTCCTGAGACTTCTTGAACAGGGGCAAGCTCTACCTCAAGCCCTTGGAGACACTCACAAAGTAGATTGCAGAAAGTTCAGTTCCAGTCCTTTCACTGCCCAAGACAGAAGCAGCCACTGCAGGCCAACACAGCAAAGCACACAGCAAAGTGGTAGTTCCTCCTCACAGCTTCTCCAGCTCTTCTTCTTGGCAGTCTTCTTGATCCCAAAGAGTTCCAATTTTCTGGGGTTTGGGTCCCCCTTTTTATCCTCAATTTCTCTTTGTCCTCAGAAGGCAGAGAGGCCTTTGCCTAGTCCAAACCAGTTCTGATCAGTCCTGGAGCACTTTGTTGACAAGTCTCCTTCTTTCCTTTCACAGTGCAGGCCAGGGATATCAGACGCACCACAGGAGGTGGAGCCAGCATTGTGGAGGGAAGGCCCAGCCCTATTCAGGTCCCAGGTGCATCTCCTCCCACCCATCTACATGTAGATCTTGCTATTCAGCCCTGTGCTGACTCACCCTGTCTCCTGGCATCCCCCAGCCCCTGTCATTCACACTCCAGACAAGGAATACACAACCTAGCAGAGGCAGGCTTGGATGGTTAGACAAGAAAATACCCACTTTCTAAAAGTGGTATTTTCAAACACAGAATGTTAAAACCAACTTCACTAAAAGATGCATTTTATCATTCTGAGTCCAGGCATACTAAACTTGAATTTCTACCATGTTCCCTGGGTCAGTTAGGATTATAAGCTGTAATAATCAGAACTGCCCATTCTGGCCTATGGGGAACAGGTAGCCTTGCAATAGTGAAAAACGAAATAGGCTGTAATTCACTATCAGGACATGCCACACACCAGGGCATACCTTTCACATACAATGCACCCTGCCCACAGGGGTACCTTGGGCCTACCTTAGGGGTGACTAACATGTAGAAAAGGGAAGGTTTAGGGACTTGCAAGTGTGTGCACTTGCCAAGTCGACATGGCAGCCCCAGGCTGCACACAGGCTCCGCAATGGCAGGCCAGAGTTACACTTTACGGGCTGTTTGCGTGGGTGGCACAATCCAGTGCTGCAGCCCACCAACAGCATTTGATCTATAGGCCCTGGCACTCTCAGTGCACTTTACAAGGGACTGACACATAAATCAAATAGGCCAATCATGGAAACACCAATCCATAACACACTTTATACAGGAGCACTTGCACTTTCCCACTGGACAGCAGTGAGGGAAGTGCGCAGAATCCTTACACCAGCAAAAACAGAGTCAAAATCAGGAGGTCAGAAAGCAAAAAGTCAGGGGAAACACGCCAAAAGATGCCAAGTCTAACACAGGTTGTTTGAAAGCAGTGGCTGCTACTTGTGTGAGCCTGGAACAGAGTGAAACGATTGTGATGGGACATCCAATTAAAGTATATGTGCCACACTCAGTTGAGATTCTTTTGACAAGAACACGTACACAGCACATGACCTATAGTCGTCTGACTAGGTATGAAAGAGTAATTTTGGGTGCTGAGAATGTGACTGTGGTGAGATGTACGACAATAAATCTGGCAACCCTGTTACCTAGTCCATTTTGTGAGGAAGTGGAAGATGAAGCAGATCACGATTGTTTGGATATGACAGAATTGTGCACAAAACGAAGGCAAGACATTAAGGATACTCCGCTAGAGGAATCAGAGAGTGTGATGTTTGTTGAAGGATCTTGTCTGAGAAATGAAAAAGGCGTATTGAGTTCTGCCTATGCAGTATGTACAGTGGCTGTGGTTCTGGAAGCATACTGTCTAAAAAGGGTAAATTCCGCACATATTGCTGAACTAATAGCTCTGATTAGAGCATGCAAAATTGTCAAAAATCTGAGAGTTACCATATTTATTGACAGTCAATATGGGTTTGGGGTGGTTCATGATTTTGGGCAGTTATGGATGCAAAGGGGATACGCTGATCAAGTAGTGCGTTTCTGTGCACAAAATTCAATTGCAATAAACAGAGGGGTGGAGAAGAAAAATACTGATTGCCACCTGATGTTTTCCACCTGGGAAACTTGGGACGAGATTAGACGGTTACAAGAAGAGGCAAGTGATGAGGAAAAAGAAATATGGAAAAAATCAGGCTGCAAGAAAAGAGCAGAAGATGAAGTTTGGGTGTATATAGACTAAAGACCAGTTATGCCAGATTCTTTACTATCTCAAATGGCAAGGGTGTACCATGGAATTGCACATGTTGGAAGAGATGCAATGATCAGGCTCTTCAAGCAGTCACAGTACAACCCAAAATTCAGGGTCATTGCAGAGAGTCTATGCCAGAGGTGTATTACATGTCAGCAGCAAAACCCAGGCAGAAAGACAGTTGTGAGTTGGGGACGAATTGGAAAGGCAGCAGGACCGTTTACGAGGTTCCAACTTGACTTCATCGAGCTTCCCCCATGTAACGGACTAAAATATGTGTTAGTTGTTGTCTGTTTGTTTTCTCGTTCGGTAGAGGCCTATCCAACAAGAAGGAATGATAGCGACACTGTTGCGAAGTTGCTTCTCAGAGAACTAATTCCAAGGTTCGGTTTTCCAGTCACTTTAGAAACAGATAGGGGATCTCATTTTAATAATGAGATAATTCGGATGATTTGTGCAGCATTACAGATTGAGCAGAAGCTGCATTGTGCCTATCGACCAGAAGCATCTGGAGTGGTTGTGCAAATTAATGGCACTATAAAATCTAGACTGGGAAAAGTGTGTGCATCCACAACACTGAAATGGCCTGATGCTTTACCCCTGGTATTGATGAGTCTTAGAAGCATTCCAGATAAAAAGACTGGATTAAGTCCTCATGAAGTACTAATGTGAAGAGCAATGAGACAAGCGATTGTACCAGCAAACAAACTGATGAATATTTCTGATGATCTAGTGCTTGATTATTGCAAAGGATTGGCTGACCTGGTGCGTTCTGTGTCTCATCAGGTTGGAGAAATTGCAACCACAACACAGCCAGATCAAGCACATGATCTGAGTCCAGGAGAGTGGGTTCTTGTCAAGAAACACATGAGGAAGTCGTGTTTAGAACCCAGATGGCATGGACCATATCAGATTATTTTGGTGACAACAACAGCAGTGAAGTGTGGTGGCTTGCCAAACTGGATCCACGCAAGCCATACCAGAAGAGCCCCCTTGAAAAAAAAGGTGAGCAGCAACTGGTGAATGAAGATAAGAAACCAGAAGCTGGAGATTGTGAAGGTAAAGAATCTAGAGTGACAGATTTTGACAAGCCTATTGATGATGAACAACCAAGCACAAGTCAAGTAGAGTGGGCACCAGATACTGGATCTCGTAAGACTGCTGTTGAGCAAGAAAAAGAGGAAGTTACTGAAAATCAAGAGCAAGTTCACCAAGAAAAGGGCTAAACAAAAGAATTTGTGAACCAGAAAGAGAAAATGAAGAAGAGGTTCAAGCTAAGAGAGCGAAAAAGGGTGACAATTAGCCGAGTGGAGTGAAAAGACTGAAATACACTCTTGAAAGGAGAAAACCAGAGCAAATAATGAAGTATCAAGTCAAACTGAACAAGAAGAATCAGAAGAAGAATTAGTCCGAAGAACAAAGAGAATAAGAATTCCAAGCAAGAAATACACAGCTCCTGAATGGACATATGTAATATTGGAAGAAATTGAAAGCACAGATCAAATAAAAGGAGAAGTTGGTACTGGTACTGAGCAAGTTGATGAAAGCAAATTGAGACCGCTTTAAAGGAGAACAGTGAAAAATTAAGGTGCAACAAAAATTCAGCAAAAATAATTGGGAAGTTCCAGAAGATTTGAAGAAGACTCTTAAAAAAAAAAAAGAGGGGGGTAAAGAAGAAAGCTTTGAAGTGTAGGATACACTATTTTCCGGTGGATTTGGACAAGTTTGTCAAGATTTTGAGAGAGTTGTTAGGAATTTTCTTAGATTTTTTTCCTTAGGTTTTAAATTTTTTAGTATACAAAATGGCAGAAGATCTAGTGACTGGACATCAAGAACCTAGTTTTAAATGTAGATGTATTAAAGCTTGCTTATGTAGTGTCTTACTACTAATGTTGATGTGGTTAATATTAACTGTCATTATACCTGTTCTAATGGTGACTAATAACAGAAATAATACTAATAATGTGATAAGTGAGAGAATGGATCCTGTCACTAAAGAAACTCCTAAAACTAACATTGATAAGGCTGATGATAGCATTTATCATCATGATAATCAATTAGTGATTTCTCGTTAAATGTCTTTACAAAATTGCTTTACGAATACGTTGACACAATGGACGTGAGAGATTGTTACGTGTGCATGCAATTACCTTTGTCTGTCTAAGAGGGGGTGACTTACCATCACCTTCCTTTAACATATGGCGTATCATGTAGTGTACTAACTAGTCTTTTTTACGTGACGGGGAAGTTGCAGCACTATTATTCAAACATGGATTTAGTGTTTTCAGAAATTCCTATTAGAAAAGATATGAATAAGGTGTATAGTAACAGAAATGCGGGATACATGGGAGAATTTTTCCATATTACACAGACAATAGATACAGTATATGCTCATAGAAATAATATAACATGTAGTTTGTGGGCTGAAGAAAAAGAATTCATTAACATGGTAGAAGATAGAAGGCAGGATTTTCAAAGAAAAGCTGCTGAACAGAAGTCACATGTACCACCATGGGCTTTTAGAGAGGAAATTATAAGAAAGGCGAGACTTATGCTGCAATGTCTCTGGATTGGTATCATAAAGGGAAATTTTGCTTACTTAGACTAAAAACGGACTATAATAATTATTTCATTGGTACTAGTGAATGTGAACACACTTTTCTGATAACTGGTGGATGGGGATTGAAAGGTGGAACTGATCCTGTATTTCCAGGAGTATATTATGTGTGTGGTAAGAATGCTTATTATAGGTTGCCATATTTATAAGAACAGTGGTCCTTGACAAAGCGTTGATATAAAGCCACAATCAATATAGACTAGAATCAGTACTATATTCCTTCTGTCCAGCCGGACAGTGGGATTTTTAATGATTTAAATTCCAAATATGAGAAACAGCAAATAAAGTGGGACACAGTCCTCGTCCTACAAAATACATTCAACATAAAGAAACAAAACATGAACATTCAGGCAAGGCAAACGGGCTTGTATGCAGTGAAAACAATAGAACGAGCAAATTGAGAACAAACACCGTTACACTTACATTCTGAGTTAAACAGTGTATTCGGCGTAAAGCAAGTCGACGACGTTTCGATCCTTTTATAAAAATAATAGGATCATCATCAGGACAACATTAATGCATGCCTGGGATACATAAGGCCAGGCGCGGGTTGCTAGCAGAGAAAGGGATGATAGCCAGACTTCAGCAAAGGTCCGTGGAGGTTTGTGTCAGTGGTCGATAATGTGATGGGAGCCGCTTGCATCCACAAGGGGATGGCGGTAGAAGCGGAGCTGCCGGAGAAAGTGGAGTGGGTCCCTCCGGATGTGAATTGAAGATCTCATTGCCAGCATTGGTTCTCCCGCCACCCCGGGAACCCACTCCACTTTCTCCGGCAGCTTCGCTTCTACCGCCATCCCCTTGTGGATGCAAGCGGCTCCCATCACAGTATCGACCACCGGCGCAAACCTCCACCGGACCTTTGCTGAAGTCTGGCTATCATCCCTTTCTCTACCAGCAACCAGCGCCTGGCCTTATGCATCTCAGGCATGCATTAATGTTGTCCTGATGATGATCCTATTATTTTGACAAAAGGATCGAAACGTCGTCGACTTGCTTTAAGCCGAATACACTGTTTAACTCAGAATATAAGTGTAACGGTGCTTGTTCTCAATTTGCTTGTTCTATTGTTTTCACTGCATACAAGCCCGTTTGCCTTGCCTGAATGTTCATGTTTTGCTTCTTTATGTTGAATGTATTTTGTCGGACGCAGGACTGTGTCCCACTTTATTTGCCGTTTCTCATATTTGGAATTTAAATCATTAAAATCCCACTGTCTGGCTGGACAGAAGGAATATAGTACTGATTCTAGTCTATATTGATTGTGGCTTTATATCAACGCTTTGTCAAGGACCATTGTTCTTATAAATATAGATACCCAAGGTCTTTGGTTACCTTTGTGGGTCCCCTTGTCGTTTATAAATATATTATAGGTTGCCAGCACATTGGTATGGTAGTTGATATTTTGGGATCGTATGTCCCAAAGTTTACCACGTAGATAGAAATAATAAAATCAATGAAATAAAGCATGGACTAACATGCAAAAAGAGAGCAAGTTTTTCAGAAATAATTGGTGATATTTTTGGTGCACTGATACCCTCAGTTGGAGTCATTCTAAATTCGCATAAAATTCGAAAATTGTCCACTGTGGTTGATCGTTTATCAACAGATACTGCTGGTGGGTTCTTGATGATTGACACTGAAATGGTTGCAATTATATCAATGGTTTTGCAAAATCGACTTGCCCTTGATATTTTGTTGGCAAAGGAGGGCGGAGTCTGCGGCATGTTGAAAGTACAACACTGCTGTACTTATATCCCTGATAAAAGTAAAAGTCTTGAGGGGTATATAAAGAATATTATGAAATTACATGAAGATTTGACTCAACTGGAGGTTGATGGTGTTTGGGAGAAACTTGGTAAGAGGTTTTCCTCTGTAGGTAAATGGTTTTCCCAATTTGGGAGTAGTTTATTAGGAAAAATACTAATACCAATTATTTCAATAGCTGTGGTAATTTTGTCAATAATAATGGCATATAAATGTTGCAAGTGTAGATGTGGAAAGAAGGAGATGACAGAATCAGACAATAAACGTAGAGCTAGGAAAAGAAAAAGAGAAGAAATAGAACTAGAAGATATGAGAGGAAATTATTATGAAATGATGAAACATTTAGATGAGAAAATGGCAAAACGGGAAAGAAGTACAATCCTTTAGATAAAAAATAAAGGTGGCAATTGGTATGATGGTTATTTTTGTGATGGCTCAAAAATGCCATCAAAGGGGGGAATTGATGGACCAGGGTTTGGAGAAAATAAAACCTGCTCGGAATACTCGTCGGTAACATTTACTAACAGTGTGCGGAGAAAATAACATGCAAAAACACGAAAACCCGGGGAAATGCTTTTGCGCATGCGTGCATTAATACGTGGACTAATGCATGAAAGACTAGGCCACATTCGCGTTCTACTTTAAAAATAAAATAATAATAATGCCGCTTTTTGCACGTTAATGCTTTTGTTAGACATATAACGTGGGATAGTGCAAATGGTGGGTGGTAAAACAGTGAGAATTATAGTTCATGAAATTAATAATGTCTATGTTTTATTCATCGTAGTGATGCTTGCATGGGCCTACATCTTTGCATGACAAGTCGAGGGTTAAAAGAAACAAATACTAATAAATATGCCGAAAATCGAGCTCTGAGAGAGAATGGAGAAGGCAAAGGCTGATAACCTTCAAGGATTATTGTGTGTCTGCCAAGTAACGGAAGGATGGCCGTGGGATCAAGTGCAAATGTACAAACTTTTTCCGCAGAGGCTGTAGTGTTGCGGGGATTCTGCACATATACAGAACTATGCGCAGGAAAACAGGACCTCGGTGTATAGTGGTGTACCAACCATCCACCTTAGTGCCCAAAATCCCAATCCGACTAGCTATAGTGTCTCATTCGTTCTCCGTACTACAGCGAAGCTACCAATGATTAGACATCCCAGAACACGGACTCTTTCAGGAATCGCGGGAGCAAGAACACTCTTTCATTTCTCACTCATACTAGTCCACAACGTGCGTATTAAGAGACACAGTATAGTTTAAAATGTTTATTTCAACTAACGTGCTCTAAGACACAGTACACGTGCCAGTACTAGCAGCATAATGCATAAAGACAAAACAGTAAGCATTGTTACAATTCCATAGAATACAAACGGGGACAGCATTTTATAAAGACAGTGGATGAAGGACTATATGGCCTTGCCACCCTCCCCATGCTAGTAACTAGTTTATTATAAAAATAGAAGACCTCTGGGCTTTGTCAGGGGGACCCCCATACCTCAAGAACAAGATGCAAGGTTTACATCATCGGGCAAGCACAGCTCTTCTCTCTGGAAAGGTCTTTCTCCAAGTGCCTTCAACAGTGAGTTCACAATATTAAAAGCACACAAATTTCTCCAGTGCAGCTGTATGTCATGTTATGTCTAAGTGCGAGGGGCTGACCAGAACAGCAAAAACAAAGGACGTTGTTTTTCGACCTTGTACATTGTGTGCAGACGAAAACCACAGAGGACATCAGAAAAGGTGAAAGGCAGAAATGCAGACAGTTCTAATGTGAACGGTCACAAGCAGAGTCTGGAAAAACAAAGTCACGGAGTAACGTGTGCAAAAAGAGACATCATGGCAGCTAGGCCTAAGCTAACTTAGCAATGTCGACAACGAGGCCAGAATCCAGACTACACCCTCCCCTGGTCAGTCCATTGGACAAGACACAGAACAAAAGCAGAGTTCAAATAGATGGAGCAGAATGCAAACGTCTGTATGGGGGAAAATTGTGTGGAAGAGAGGGGGGAAAAAAAATTAAAAATAGGGGGGGAGGAATTGATCACTGTAAGAGGAGAAAATAACAAATCCGAATATGCAGGTTAATGAGAGTTAACAGAACTAAACCATCAGAGTGTATGCGCAGAGGACAGCCACATCCTCCAAAAAGACTTCATTGTCATCGTCTGAAAAAAGAGATGCCATCCAGTTCAGTAAATCAAAACTGCATACATGTTCCTCACAATAGGGAGCAGTGATCAGCATTGCGGGACAACTTGTGTGATATTCAATATAACTTTGTTGTAGGAGATTCTGAGCAGCCTCCCAGATATCCCATTGTGCCAAGACTCCAAGTGCAGCCGCACGCGCCATCAATCCGACACCGAAACATTCCTGTTCATGGGCCATCAAGGGGATCATCAACTGGTCGAAATCCGGGTCAGAACAGTACGTATTGGAGAGGCAAACATCCAGGGACCAAGAAAATGGACATCGTAAGCACGACATCACCGGTTGCACGCAAGTGAAATACGCAAAGCGAAAATATAGCCCATAAGCCATGCTGAATGTTGCCAGCGGCAGGACGCCGAAGCTGTCAATCATGCGGTCACGGAGCATCTGCAGGCGCCCTGGGTTGTGGTGGCCCACAAGAGGTGCAGCCATTGCGCAACAGGCAAAGTAAAAGCAATATTCCAGCAGCTAAGGCTAGGATCAATGGGAAGCCACCGAAGATGCTGCAAAAAAATAGAATGAATAAAAGCTGGTATTACACCAAATATAGTCTGAAAGGAAGTCAAAAGTCCAGAGCCCACAACTTTAAAAAAGTGTACAAGGCTGGCGGTGTTAGATGCATTAAATATACGGTGAATCAGTTCACCAAAATGTTGGGGGAGGTTAGTGTTTAAAAGGGCCTGTATCTCACTGTGGGTACTAGCCACCTGGAGGACGAAGGTCTCCTGCGCGGAAGTCAGCATAACTTCCTGGTTTAATAAGAGCGCCTTTATTCTGCTCAATTTATTGAAATCTGCCTTCAAAGTCGGTATGTAAGGCCAAATGGAACTATCTAACTTCCCACGCGGGGGTGGAAAAAGCACATTTTTGCAGCACACCAAGCGTTGCGAAACTGTTACTATATAGGGTATGCCAGCCTGCAAACCGCAAAAGAAACAATTGATGGACGGAATGCTGGACAATGCAAACATTCACTCCCAGTCACAAGGATCTGGGTTAAATCCATCATTCTTTTGCTCACCACACCACCCCAGTTTGGACCCAGCCATATGCAAATCAGTCTTGACCCTGTTCCTTGTGGGAACAGTCCAGCCCGAACTGCCAAGCCAGGTCCTCACTGGACCGAAAACAAGCATCCTAGGACCGGTTTCAGGGCATCACCCTTCTTCAGCCAGGCTAGCTTGAATCCAGTGGTGTAGTGAGCACGGGACCCACGTCTGGGCATACCCTTCCCACTTAGGGCGACAAATGCAAAAGAAACAATTGATGGACGGAATGCTGGACAATGCAAACATTCACCCCCAGTCACAAGGATCTGGGTTAAATCCATCATTCTTTTGCTCACCACACCACCCCAGTTTGGACCCAGCCATATGCAAATCAGTCTTGACCCTGTTCCTTGTGGGAACAGTCCAGCCCGAACTGCCAAGCCAGGTCCTCACTGGACCGAAAACAAGCATCCTAGGACCGGTTTCAGGGCATCACCCTTCTTCAGCCAGGCTAGCTTGAATCCAGTGGTGTAGTGAGCACGGGACCCACGTCTGGGCATACCCTTCCCACTTAGGGCGACAAATGCAAAAGAAACAATTGATGGACGGAATGCTGGACAATGCAAACATTCACCCCCAGTCACAAGGATCTGGGTTAAATCCATCATTCTTTTGCTCACCACACCACCCCAGTTTGGACCCAGCCATATGCAAATCAGTCTTGACCCTGTTCCTTGTGGGAACAGTCCAGCCCGAACTGCCAAGCCAGGTCCTCACTGGACCGAAAACAAGCATCCTAGGACCGGTTTCAGGGCAACACCCTTCTTCAGCCAGGCTAGCTTGAAACCACAGCAATCCTGATTATTCAAAAGCAGATAGCTAACATTAGCAAGCATAGTGAAAGTAGGTGATATAACAGGAGCAGGAATGCCCTTTAAAACACAAGCAAGATTCGGGGCAGAAACATTACAAGCCCCGTGCAATTTAATGTTTTTACAAACAAGGGAATGACCCACTGTCGAATCGCAAGACTCCCCTGTGAGAAATACCTCCTTGTCATCCCTAAGGCATCTGTATGTGAAAGGTAGGGACCAGAGTTCATGCAAAAAGGTACTGCCCAAAGGCTCAAAATGGCCAACAGGATAATGTTTCATGCATGAACTGAATTCAAATAAAGAAAAAGGCAAAGTGATAACCCCGTGTACTAGCCACACTGCAGAGTCAGTCTCCGCCACAGAGAATGGTAAAGGATCCATTTTTTCGATATGTAGAAGAGTGTATGTCGCATCCTTCATGGACATGAACTGCTGCTTTTCAGTCAGGCTAAATGGCAAAAACAATGCAGACGTGTTTAAGAAATGCCATGGAACCTTACCCATTTTCAGAGTCTGCAAAGTCCATGCAAACTGCATTACTGAACGCAATTGATTCTGACCATGATATAACACAGACATGTCATCCTGAACAATATCAACAACAGATGAAACAATATTCTCTAATGTGTAAATGCGGGAAGACAAGGTGTTAATACTGTTGTCGACAACAGCAAGCACTTTTTCTAGATTTGCTTGATCTATTTCCCGTAGACGGGAAGCAGCTTCTATTTGTGAAAGCTTCCAGATTTCATTGTAAGTCGCATAAACAAATCTTTTAGGTCTTGGACCTCGAGGTCCCAAAACAAAATCGGCCAGATCGATGTTGCCTGATAGGAGGGATAAATGTTGTTTTACGGAATCTAATGTAGAGTGCTGCAGCCACTGTTTACACAATTTACCAACTGAATATGTTGTAACCGTACGTGATTCAGAAAACCATGGATCTGGTCTATCCTGTTTGTAACCCGGAGCAGAATTGTGAAAACGCAGTTGGCATGCATTAGATGCTATGGGCCACACCAACCAGGCTGATTGATCCATTATAGAGACATTAAATGAGTTATTCTGAAATAATGCTTGCAATGTTTCAAGGGAAAAATTTAAATGCATGCTCCTGTTCGGCCAGGAAGACAACGCAGGAGTGGAGGGTGTATTCAATTGTTTGGAAGTTGCCAAACCCAAACAAGTTGTTTGATATATAGTACTGTTTAAAAATAACATTTGTGTGGGGATAAGGCAAGCACGGTGCAAAGCTTCTGTACCGCGTACCTGCCAAGATTTAGTGCCCCAAATAGATTTCAAGTCAATGGTGTTTTTCCAGTGCTCATAGCCACCTACAGCTAATGCGTCTAGAAAGGAACTGGAATATAGCAATTTGGTGTGGGTCAACATTACCTTTGGATTTGAAGAAATGTTCAATTTAAAATAATAGGACCCTGGGTTAGATCTGTCAAAGTCTGTAAAGTAGGTAAATTTATTTTTCAGTGTTCGAGAGCTACCTTGCAGAGGGGTTGGGCAATGTTCCCACTGGGTGTAATTGAAACTACCTCGAAGTGTACTTGGCTTATGCAAAAAATGGTTACCATAATGTTGATAGCAATACAAATCGGCATAATTGGCTGAATTTAAGTATAAATCCTCAGCATTAAAAGCAGTATAATATTTCAAATCAGAAAATAACGATTCAATTGCATGCACATCCCAATCATCTGAATGAATATTCCTCTTTACGACATCACCCATGGAAACACGAAGCACATTAGGGACATTAATAATTTCTGTCGGTACATGAATTTGAAAATTAATTGCATCCCATACGATGCCATCTGCAACAGGAAAGGCTGAAATGTTCACAAATGTGTGGTCACGCTTCATGATGTGTGTAGAAGAATGCTGAGCCAAAGTTCCAGCCACAGAGTTCACCGCAGAGCGTTCTGGCAAGTAGTGCCCATTGATGAGCAAGGAAAAAACTGTCACAAAACCAATGGACATAAACAGGGAAATCAGGAATAGCACCAACCAGATGTATGTCCTTGGAGGGACCAAAAAATTGTCTCTGAACCAGGATACAAAAATACAGAATTTGGTTGGGACAAATGATGAGGTGGAAGACGAATCAAAGGAAAAACGAGACGGGCTCAGTGGTGTTGTAGGCAAATGAGCCACAGACTCGCTCGCGGGATAAGTGTACTCCGTTTCCTCGTTGCAGGAGGAAGCCGGGAGGTTGAGCAGGCGATCCAGGAAAGTGACCATCCCAATGGCAACGGCAACATCAGCACATGTGGAGTCAGGAGGGCCACGAACACGATTTCTGGAAATTGCTGGACATGATACAGCAGGTGTTACACTATTCAGAATCGGCCAGATGTTGTAGCTTGACATTGTCCACTGAGATGTATCTGTTGTCTTTGTGACCAGGAAGCGGTGGTAGGATGACTGTACGAGTACCCTTCAAGCCAAGAACCGGGACCGGTGCACGATAAGAAGGGCCAAATTCTTTTTGCCACTACTGCCAGAACGCTCTGCGGTGAACTCTGTGGCTAGAACTTTGGCTCCGCATTCTTCTTCACACATCTCTATGCCAAAGAGCATTTTGTATGGGGTCCGCCCACCCAGAGATCTTCTAGGGAGATTATTAAGTGCACGTTGCACGCCATACAAGTGGGCCAGCCAGTTCCTGCCAGTACCTAAGACTCTAGCTGTCAAGGATTGCTTTAAGTCACGGTTCATTTGCTCCACAATTGAGTTGCCCTCAGGCCTGTATGGAGACGAAAATTGCACCAGCACCCCCATAGACCTCATTGCGTCCTTGTACGCCTTAGAGGCGAACGCTGGACCTTGGTCGGAATGGAAGGTGCCACAGGCAAAAATTCCCACAAAGACACGCAAATCCCTGATGACATTTCGAGCGTCAGCACTGCGTTGTGGCCAAACCCAGATGAAACGTGTGCACGAATCAACTGCAACTAAGATGTATTTATAAGCAGTATCAGAAGAAAATGGACCGCAGTGATCAAGATATACACACCCAAAAGATTTATTAGAAATGCATAGCTGTGTTTGTGGTGGACGTGTAACCGTAGAGGGCTTAATTTGTTGACAGATGTCACAAGAAAGGACATAATTACGGGTCTGTTTGTATAAACCACGCCACCAATAACGCTGCTGCAAGAGTGAAACAGTTGCAGACACGCCAGCATGGGCCGAAGCCAAGCCTTCGTGTGCGGCTGTTATCAAAGAATTTCTGCGGTCCGCGTTGGGAATCAGCCGATCACCAACGTCCGGAATTCTTACATAAGGAACCTGGTCAGGACTTAAGTGATAAGAGTACTTGGAAGGGAAACCCTGCGGGTAAGTAGAACCTTCCTTAGTTGCAGCAATAGCTGCCAAAATCTCATTATCTATCTTTGTCATGGATCTTGTAACGGCTGCTACTGAGCACGTGGCTACTGCTGATTTGGCAGCTTCGTCCGCCAAACTGTTACCTACCACGTGTGCGCCCGCATGCTGGTGGCCAAGAGTGTGAATCATCTGTGTGAGAGGCAGACGTTGTTTAAGATCTGCTACTCGAACCCAAAGCATTTTATGCTTAATTGCGCTGCCTTTAGAATCTCTATAGTCATTCTGAGACCAAAAGAATAAGTTGTCATTAAAAGACTGAACACAGTAGTAAGAATCGCATACAATAAGTGTAGTTACATCCGGGTCTGCAAACTCAAGTGCGAGCACCAAAGAACGCAGCTCGGCCAATTGTGCGGTACTGTCTCCCAGTGCCTGCGTGTGCACAACACTCGATTTGAACTCACCGTTCACTATGTTACCTGCCACAATCGCGCAAGCTGCTGAATAAGCATGCTTAGAACCAGTGGCTGGTTGCGCTGAACCCTCTGTGTAAATGATACATTTGTACTCCTCAAGCGGCAGCAAAGACAGAGGAGGAGGATGAACAAATTCATACTGCAAGAACTCCTGTGTCTGAAGAGAGGAATCAAAGATGAAGGTGACATCCGGAGACGTCAAAGAAGTAGCCCATTGTATCCAATGGGGGTGCAAAGCCTTAGAGTTTGGTACACTTGCCTTTGTCACTGCCTCTAGGGCAGGATAGGGTGTTACTACCAAGATGCGCTTTCCCTGTGCCAGTGCGCGTTCTTTAAGAATCGCCATTTGCACTGCTGTCAAAACTTTCTCCACAGTTGAAAAGCACAACTCGGCAGAAGTGTAAAGATGCGACTTGTATGCAATAGGTACTGTGTCACCTTCGTTAAACGTCAAGTAAGTGAAACCCACTGCCCCTGGCACAATTCTAATCACCAGGTTCGTGTGGTTATCACCAGTTAACAAGAACTTAGATTCAAGTAGATCAGACTGCAAAGATTGCAGAATAAGTGAATGTTCCGGAAGCCAGCATGACTTTGAAAAGGTCGGTTGTATCAAGGCATAGAGAGGCTTGATACGCTGGGCATATTCGGGAATGTAAGAACGCCCGAAGTTCAAAAATCCCTGTAAAGACTGAAGTTTTTTCAGGGTTGTCGGAGGGCGCAGTAGTGCGCACTTCTCCAGGAAGTGGGGAGCTAAGCCCCTGCCTTCATTGTTGAGCTTGTAGCCCAAAAACAACACAGTGTATTCTGCGATGTGAGATTTGGCAAAATTAAATTTGTAACCTAAAACCACAAATTCAAGAATAATGCGGTCTACTCTGGAAATATGCGGCCATAGTTCGTCGTCTGTCAGATATATATCGTCCACGTACGAATACGCATCTGGGTCTATGCTGTCCAACAAAGAGACAACACGGGCGGCGAAGACCCCCGGGCTGTTTTGTAGCCCATTGGCAAACGCCGGAATTTTAGTTGTTTTCCACCGGAACTGAAAGCGGTCCATTGACTGCAGTCAGGGGACAAATTGTGTGTATAAAATCCATTGGAAAGGTCAAGTGTCGTTTTATATTTCTTACGAACAAGACTGTCTACTAGCGCAGAACTATGGGTATTCTGTACCGCAAAGGTTCGACAATGAGAGTTCAAATGCCGGTAATCTAAAACTAAGCGGTAAGACCCATCGCGTTTAGAAACTGCAAAAAGGGGATTATTCATTGGTGACACGCATGTTTCAATTACTCCTTGATATTCTAACTGTGTCAGAATGTCGGAAACGGGACCCTTTGCTTCCCGCCGGATGGGATATTGGGGTTGAGGCTGTGGCATAGACCGCAATGGTATATCATGGGGGGGAGAATCCTCATCCCAACCCACGTGATTACGGTACAGTGCCGGGGCCTGGGCCATAGCCCACTCAGCTGCGAGAGCCTCCGTTTTGTCCTTGGGGACATGACGAGAAAAGCTCGGAAGGACTACTGCCTCCCCTTTAGGAGCAGCGAGTACAAATGGGGGCGGCCAATTCGCCTCCACCAATAAAATGTCGTAAGAAGAGGTCAGATAATCCCAAAAAATCCCTTTAATAACCCACTCAATGTCACCTTCAATTTGAAGGACAATATTAAATAGTCTGTCAGGGGGTGCTACTCGGGTGTCAGCTGTCTCGACAGTAATGAAAGTAGCAGTTGCTGTCGCCTCCACATGAGGACGTAGTGCCTCCCGCACTATGGTAACTTCCGCGGCGCTGTCTAGCAGCGTCACCGCCCACGTCCAATTCAGGAGTCTCGTTCTCACCGTCTGTGGCATATCTCGCTGTTAAAGCAGCAACTTTTTTCTTCTGAAACTGTGGGCGAGAACGTGGGAATCCTTCTTGTTTTCCTTTTCCAGGCTGTCGAGGTTGGTCTTGTCCCTGTGGGGCGTCACGACCCCTGCCTCTGTCCTGTCGATCTCCTCCACCAGCCAGTAAAGTCGATGGTGCGTGTGAAGAATGAGGAGAACGCTGATCAGGGACCTGAAATCTGTCAGGAGACCTAATTCTCGCTCGGTCGCACAAATCATATGTGTGTTCAGAGATGCGGAAACCGGAGATGCTCCACGCGACCCTGGTTTTTGTTGTTGCTTCCCCTGTTTCTTTAACTTCCAATTCTTTTTAGAAAAGAAAGGTTTCTCGTCTTTACCAGACTGAGATTTTGGTTGAGGTTGTGGTTGAGTTTGCTTTTTAGCAAAAGGCTTAACTCCCAAACTATTGCGGCTAATGGTTTTATAAGCCTGTGCAATAATGTTCGGTAATTTGCGAGGCTTGTCCGGTTCTGGGACTAAAGCCAAGGCATTAGCTACTTGAAAGTTAACTGCATCACCCTTGACGTTCGCAAGGATTAGACCAGCCACCACATCGAACACTCCCACTAGTCTCATCCCCAGTTCTACAGCCGCTTCAGGGCCATGTTCATCTTGAACACGCTTAACCACGGTGGGGAGGACCGTCATGGATGGAGTGCCAAAACACTTTGCATACACTGCCGCAAATACCTTACCCCAGTTGTTGCATTCTGTCAACTCGGGAATTAAGTCTTTTGGCAAACTTATAGTTAAAATCCTGTGTTTTTCTACAGGAGAGGTATTCGGAAACACCGCCTCCAGCTGGTCAAATTTTTCAGCAAGCCAATAAGGCAAATCATCCTTATTCTGTGGGCGCTTGCCCATCACCGAATTAACCATGACGGGGCTTATAGTCACACCGCCAAGTCCAGCTGGATGCGCCGCAACTCCAGGAGGGGCCATCTGGACGTTGCCTGTAACATACTGTACTAAGGCTCTGTGCACACGTACCAAAGACGTATGCAGCACGCGCAGTTCATCTACTGGAACCGCCAACTAACGTGGATGCGGGGTATACCCGGCCAAAACAGGCCAAGCGGCCCCATCTATCGATAAAGGGCCTACACGAATTGGGGTGACCGGGTGTGGGAGGGCGCCATTAAACCAAACACGGTGTTGCCATGCCGTGAGCGGAACTTCAAGAGCCTGATAAGGCCGATAAACATTAGGAAGGACGGTGGGAGCGTAAACGTGGAATAAATTGTCAGCTCCTTCCACCGCCAGAAAAGTGACCCATGAGTAAAATACCTCAAAATGGTAAGCCGGATCAGCTTGTACCACAAAGATGAGGGCGACACCCGCGTCCGGTACTCCTTAGGCTGCTAAATGAGCACAGAGCGCGGCGCGGCTATGTGCCGGAATATTGACATTCACAGCCATCAATACTAAGAACGTAGAACAACCTAGCGCGTGGCAGTGCAATATAGGGTTAACAGTAAAGATAATACTTTTTAATAACATCAAGCTTGAAAGAACCTATAAAAACATCAATATATGAGGTTACACCCTCACAACTGTTTCCGGAAACAGAAGCGAAGGGAATTGTGGACAAGCACAAGCACTACTCAAGCGTCTCGCAGATAAGAAGCCAACCTCGTTGGTGGCGCCATGTTGCGGGGATTCTGCACATATACATAACTATGCGCAGGAAAACAGGACCTCGGTGTATAGTGGTGTACCAACCATCCACCTTAGTGCCCAAAATCCCAATCCGACTAGCTATAGTGTCTCATTCGTTCTCCGTACTACAGCGAAGCTACCAATGATTAGACATCCCAGAACACGGACTCTTTCAGGAATCGCGGGAGCAAGAACACTCTTTCATTACTCACTCATACTTGTCCACAACGTGCGTATTAAGAGACACAGTATAGTTTAAAATGTTTATTTCAACTAACGTGCTCTAAGACACAGTACACGTGCCAGTACTAGCAGCATAATGCATAAAGACAAAACAGTAAGCATTGTTACAATTCCATAGAATACAAAAGGGGCCAGCATTTTATAAACACAGTGGATGAAGGACTATATGGCCTTGCCACCCTCTTCGTGCTAGTAACTAGTTTATTATAAAAATAGAAGACCTCTGGGCTTTGTCAGGGGGACCCCCATAACTCAAGAACGAGATGCAAGGTTTACATCATTGGACAAGCACAGCTCTTCTCTCTGGAAAGGTCTTTCTCCAAGTGCCTTCAACAGTGAGTTCACAATATTAAAAGCAGACAAATTTCTCCAGTGCAGCTGTATGTCATGTTATGTCTAAGTGCGAGGGGCTGACCAGAACAGCAAAAACAAGGGACGTTGTTTTTCGACCTTGTACATTGTGTGCAGACGAAAACCACAGAGGACATCAGAAAAGGTGAAAGGCAGAAATGCAGACAGTTCTAATGTGAACGGTCACAAGCAGAGTCTGGAAAAACAAAGTCACGGAGTAACGTGTGCAAAAAGAGGCATCATGGCAGCTAGGCCTAAGCTAACTTAGCAATGTCGACAATGAGGCCACAATCCACACTACAGTAGAAGCGAACAATGAAAGTGTAGAGACTTGCAACATGTTACTCATTGGAGGAAATGTGTATTCGTGAGATGAGGCTTTACGTAATATAAAAAAATGTAAAACAATGCTGTGAAAACATGGACGTGACCATGGTGGTGTGATAGACCACCCCCTAAACTGACCAATGAGAGACTAAGATTTTGAAAATGTTGCTACAATGGTGGGTTGGACATGTAGGTTTTTAGAGTATAACTGGGGTGCCTAGGGGGTGTTAGGGGCGCATCTTTGAGAAGCTAGAGAGAGGGAGATCGTCGCTATCCGTCGGTTTGCTGTATCCAGACTGAGGCCTACCTATATCTTGTTTCCTGTCCTACTCTTTGTTCCCTGAACCTTCTCGGGAGCCCCCATCTATTTCCATGGCCAGGGGGTAGATTTTCTACTGAATTATTTGGGTTAGTATAGCTAAATGATCCGTACTTTGCATTCTGATTTGAAAATGTATTTTGTCTCTGAAACTTTTGTCTCTTCCCCTATCCACTCCTTCATTGCATTCTGTTCATTATGATTGGAGTCTGACACTGTTTGCCTTGATAAATGTTCTCTCTCTGTGATTGACGCATTGTTTGTCTTGTAAACCTGTACATGATGAGCATTTTACCTTCACATTATTTTGCGATAAATATTATTAACCTTACACTGAGTTTGTGATTTATTTAGTAGAATAGATAGATAGTTAGTTTCTAATTATTACCATCAACTTCTCAACTTTTGGTCCATCGACCAGAGGAAAGAGAGTTGATTACAGATTCAGTTATGTATCTAGAGTGTTAGGAATGAGCCTGTATTTATGAATAACTGATTTAACTCAAACTAGAAACAGCGTAGCAGGGATTTATGTGTTGGGTGTATGAGTATGGGCCAAATGGTTGTGTTACTATTGATTATTGATCCCTGATTGGCGCTGGATCATTTGTAAAAAGAAAAACACTGTATTTTGCCTCTACACGCAATGTAAAATACTGTTCATAATCAGCAGAGTGTTTGCAGCACTAGATGAGAGGACGTTGCACAGTCTTCATGGTGCTAGTGGTCCCGGGGATCTTGCTGCTTGGTTTCTTCTTGAGGCCCAAGCACAAACCTCCCAGTCCAATGCAGGCTAGTTGCCTACTCCAGGTCACAGCAATGAACACTCCTCAGTTTGTATTACTCTTCTTTCAGCACTAGTAATTTCTTCATAACTAATCCATGTGCATGGTCGAATTCTCCTTGTGCTTCAGATACTTAAGGTGCTACATGATGCAGTAGACCTCATACCCTTTTGTGTTCCATAACATCCTCAGGTGTCAGTAGCTGCCTCTGCTGAGCTGAGGCAACACATCTGGACCCTCGAACCTCACCGGTACCTTTTTTAACACGACTTTATTTGTATTTTTACATTTTTGAACAGCACAATGACCTTTAAGCAACCTTTAAATTACATGGAAGTATGGTTTCAATAGTGCAGAATAGTTGGGTGTTATGAAGCGTAGATGAGTTCAAACATTTTGCAGTCGCCGTGGAAGCGGCAGGTAACGTGTGGACCTACGCTTCAACAGGAGAGTCAGCAAAAAGTTGAATCGGAGTAGAACAGTTCTGTTGTGCTGGGAATTAACATCCTAAATGTTGAACTAGGAGGAAAATAATGGGAGAGGAGGGAGAGAGACAGGCTAGCAGCCCAGGTACAGCCGGTACTTTTTCCAAGTAGCGGGGCTGAGGCAGGAGTATATCAACAGGAAAATGTGTGTTAAGTCAGGTAGTGCGCAAGGCTGCTAGATTCATGAGTAAATAACCATGACCTATTAGATTACATCCAGAGAATAGTCTGCTCAAATGAGGGCAATATTGGCACTGCGAACTTATTGGGGAACACATTCCAAGCGCTATTGTCAGGTGATCGAAGAGTGTGTCCCAGCATGCTGCAAGGGGGTGTTTAAGGTGGCCTCTGCCTCCTCTCTGCACAAAGCAGAGTTTTCCACACCAGCTCACTTGACAATGGCCCAGGTCACCAGGCTGCCAAGGAAGATGGGAGCTTTAAGTTCCATTTGGAAGTGATCATATCTTTTGCTAAAATGAGGGCCAGAATAGCTAGCTTGGTAGCTGCGCTTTTTTTCTTGGACTTCTTATAGATCACAAGTGCTACTGGGGGATAGTTTTGGGGAATGGATTTGACTGCGATGGTATAAAGGTTATGTATGTCCAGTATGGTCTGAGAAGTTGGCAGGTTAAGCTGACCATCGAGGACATGAGGATGAGGATCTCGGGAAGCATCTGTTAATGGCCGCAGGTGAAAGTTAAACTCCATGTAGTAGTGTACACTACACCCACAGATTTGAATTTACTTGGGCACATTACGCCCCCCACAGTAGCCCCAACCATTCCTTGTTGTTTTCATCCTTCCAGGAGTGTTATGAGCCCCAATGTACCCCAATATAGGCCCAGGTAGTTGCACGACCTTTTACCTTCATTTTTCCTACCTTGCTCCACATAACGGTTCTTGCGCTGACCTTTTACCTAGTTAGGTGCCGAATAAATGTCGTGTGGTTTTCTTCAAAAACTAGCCTCATTAATTATGCATGAGGATTCTTAGTATCACAGCAGGATTACCATCTTCTGCATAATAACTCTGTACAAAAGTCATCGCTTTCGTCATCCTTGGCCGACATGCCCACAGTACCATGACACATCTAGGTAGAACCCCTGAGGGTACCTTTCGGGTATATAAGTACCACATCTTTGCTGGGCACACCAGAGGAGAAGCTTCCATGCTGACACGAGATGCTGAAGTCCCTGCGCGCAGACACTACAGCACGCAGTGGTCTGACATCCCTTGTGGGGTGTCCAACTTGAGACCAAGATGGGGTCATTCGTTACCTCTCATCGGGTACTGGGGTTGGCTCTTTCCTAGGGGGGTTCTTGGCTTTACACCTACATACATGCTAGGTACACTTAGGTATACTTAGCTAGGGTTTGCATCTTAGGAGTCCGCATGATTACTGCCATGTATCTATAGGCCTGCATATATTCACTGTTTTAGCACCATGGTAGAATTCTACCTTTTATTTACTCTATTGGTGCTTGTAATCGTATATACCTGTATCTGTCTAATGGCTGTTGCAGCACCTGTATTTTATACTAGAATGACGCTGGTTCAATAAATGCTTATTGAAAATGTCCCCACTGTTCATTCTGTGCAGCTCTCTGAGACAAAGTGAGCAAGAGTTACAGAGTGAAAAGTACTGTACTGTTTTCACGATCCCTGAGGGGTCAGGGGTGTCATGTTCGATAGCTGCCAGAAACTATTCGCTCCTTGGTAAGATTGTGGGGCTTATAGTGACACTGTGAGCTAGCTGGTCTACAGACTAACATATCCTTTGGGGGTATGTGGAATCGGTCTGGACACCAATTCCTTATTTATGTTGTCTAAACGCACAAATCCTATATACATTTGTAGGAACTACACGACAATAGCGCCGCCAACGTTGGTTTGGTTCTTATTTAACGGTCAAATCTGAGTAGTTCAGTCGTGCTTTCTCAAGAGACCCCTACTCATATTTACCCAGAGAAGTCTGAAGTGGGAAGAGAAAACCCGCCACAGCTGAATAGGTATACCCTATGTATTGGCTGTAGGTTTATTCAGTCTTGAAGAATTATAGTTCCCCATATTGTGCAAAATCTTCTCTCTTTTTTCCTACCAAATCATTCCGCAATGTCTGTCCAAGACGGCGCTGCAAATGTAGAGGAAGGAGAGTTTAAAGGAGCTATAAACATTTCAGAAAATTGCAGAAATGCACTTACTATAAAACTAGCAGATTATGGTCTCACATCATAAGTGGGACCGTTATCTTCATGATTGAGGCACATGAGGCAAACAGGACAGAGGTGTTCTATTCTTGGGTTAAATTCCCACCTGCGGATGTACACACACATACATTTCATTCTTGCATTCCGGATGAAATACCAGATGACTACTCTCCATACGAGGACATAGAAGTCCCATTAACTTACCAAGAGCATTTAATTGGTTTAAAGGCACCCTCCCCACACCACAGATAAAGTGAGACTCGGTCCGCTCAGCAGAGACGGAGCCACTTGGCCGGTTCTAGCTGCTTACACACCGCATCCAGAGATGGATACATTACCAGCAGCAGACTTACGTCCACTTCACAAAGAAATAATAAAACTTTAGAGAAATCTTATACTATCAATCAATCAATCAATCAAGCATTTGTATAGCGCACTACTCACCCGGGGGGTCTCAAGGCGCTGGGGGGAGGGGGTCCGCTACTGCTCGAACAGCCAGGTCTTGAGCTGTTTCCTGAAGGCGAGGTGGTCTTGGGTCAGGCGGAGGTGGGTCGGAAGGGAGTTCCAGGTCTTGGCGGCCAGGTAGGAGAAGGACCTTCCTCCTGTGGTGGCTCTTCGGATGCGGGGGACGACGGCGAGGGCGTGGCTGGTCGATCGAAGCTGGCGTTTGGGAGCGTAGAAGTTGAGGCGGCTGTTGAGGTATCCTGGGCCATGGTTGTGTAGGGCTTTGTGTGCGTGGGTGAGGAGCCGGAAGGTGATTCTCTTGTTGACTGGGAGCCAGTGCAGGTCTCTCAGGTGTCCGGAGATGTGGCTTCGGCGGGGGATGTCCAGGATGAGTCGTGCTGAGGTGTTCTGGATCCGCTGGAGTCTCCTCTGGAGTTTGGCGGTGGTTCCGGCATAGAGGGAGATGCCGTAGTCCAGACGGCTGGTGACGAGGGCCTGGGTGACCGTCTTCCTGGTCTCGGTGGGGATCCACCGGAAGATCTTACGAAGCATGCGCAGGATGTTGAAGCACGACGAGGAGACAGCGTTGACTTGCCTGGTCATGGAGAGGGAGGAGTCCAGGATGAAGCCCAGGTTGCGTGCGTGGTCTGTTGGTTTGGGTGCGCTGCCCAGGGCGGGGGCCACCAGGAGTCGTCCCAGGCGGAGGGTGAGGATCCCAGGATGAGGACTTCCGTCTTGTCCGAGTTCAGTTTCAGGCGGCTGTTCGACATCCATTTGGCTACGTCTGTCATCCCTTCGTGCAGGTTGGCTCTGGCGGTGGTGGGGTCGTTGGTGAGGGAGAGGATCAGCTGGGTGTCGTCGGCGTAGGAGATGATGTTGAGGTTGTGCTGGCGTGCGATGGCTGCGAGGGGGCTCATGTATACGTTGAAGAGTGTTGGGCTGAGCGAGGAGCCTTGAGGGACGCCGCAGATGACTTCGGTGGCCTCTGATCTGAACGGGGGAGGCGGACTCTCTGTGTCCTTCCGGCGAGGAAGGAGATGATCCACTCCAGTGCCTTCTCCTGGATTCCGGCGTTGTTGAGGCGCTGTACTAGGGTACGGTGGCAGACAGTGTCGAAGGCTGCGGAGAGGTCCAGGAGGATGAGGGCCGCTGTTTCTCCGTTGTCGAGTAGGGCTCGGATGTCATCGGTAGCTGCGATCAGGGCGGTCTCGGTGCTGTGGTTGGCCCGGAAGCCGGACTGCGAGGGGTCGAGGGACCCGTTCGTCTCGAGGAAGGCGGCCAGTTGCTTGTTGACGGTCTTCTCGATGACTTTTGCCGGAAACGGGAGAGCGGGAGTAGCGAGATGGGGCGGTAGTTCTTGAGGTCGGTGGGGTCGGCTGATGGTTCTTGTTATGCGAACACTCACACTTCAACCTACAAGGGTCACTCAAACAGGTCAACTACAAGGGACCGCAACAAAGATCACCCCACAAACGCTGAACACGATTATGGGAAGAATGCCCACTAAATGTGAGCAAATGCCATTCTGGATAGCACAGAAAATAACACAGCTTGAGGCAGAGTTTCCACACACAGGCCCGCAAGAAAAAGACACAATACTGACAATCTGCTTGCCAATGGGAATAGCTCCCCCGATAGAGGATTGTACTACATGAGGTACAGTCTTCGCTGCAGTTTACACCAGAACTCATGGGACCCCCTCAGTAGCAGTCATACCAGAAGTATTGAAACAAATACAGATTGAGTATAGGGCAGAACCTGCCTTGGACTTAGGGATGAAATTGATAGGCAATTTTTCAAAGGTATCCACAATTATGTTAGCAAACATAAAAGGGGAGGCAGCAGCGGTGGCTATACACCAACGCCTGAGGGAATGCACAACAGGAGCTGGAATTACCAACAAATTATCGAAGAGACCTACGCTTTGCTGGGTAGAGATAATTTGGGAGCTACACCAGTGAAACCACAATTAATGGGTAATCCGGAAAAAGATAACTTAAAGCAAGCACCTGATTCTTCTAAAAAGTAATGGGAAATAAATACTCAAAAAAACAAGCAGAATGCATCACAAGCACAGGGTGGGTCTCCTCAACAGGAGCCCTCTGACAGTAAATATAACCTTAGGAACCGTAACAATATTAAACAAACCTGACAGGTATCAGGATACTGATACACATTCCTCTTGTTCCTTTCAAGGTTCATCCAAAAACTCCAAGAGGGAAGGACGGTCAGAACGCAGATCAGAAGAGCGAGTCAAGCCAAGAGACACACATCGCACTTCAGACTACATTATCAAACAAGAAGATGAACCCAAATGAAAACCTCAATTTAAGAAGAAGAAGGTAGCTGGCCTTAAAATAAGAAATGCCAATATACTGAGGACTCAACTTCTGAACGGGGAATGGGCTCTGATGATGCTAGACAGCGCAGCAGAAATAACAATAGCTCGCCAGAACCTAATAGAATTTCTGGTGACAGCAGCACTAAATGAACATATCACGGTGAAAACACCTGATACCAGGGTAAGTGTCCCACATCAATTATACGAAATAACACTCCAAATGGAGGGGGAAATATCAAGGAACGTGAAAGGTCTCTTTTGGGAGAACCTAACATATGGATATGACATCCTTTTGGCTCAAAAAGATTGGCCACCTGAGTTCGTTATGGACTGCCTAAAAGGAGAAACCGTAATTTTACTGGCTTTCTCCGACCTCGTTCCAGAATCACTAAAACATTCATACGTGCAGGAGTGGGCGGTAGCATTAGCTCCTACACTATACTGCAATCATATAGGCTGGGATGCTGAGTCACGTCACCATGAAATCCCAGTAAAAACTACTCCAACTCCACAGAGGCAGTACCCTATAAAACATGACATGAAAAAACAGGTCGGGGAGATCTTAGACCAACTTGAATACCATGGTGTGATCGAGAATTGCACCTCTTCCATGAATAATCCTTTGTTACCCGTAATAAAACCCACAATTCATACCTTCTAGTTTTAGACTACGGGCATTTAAACACATGCACGAAAACATTTGCAGTACATATGCGGGATGGCAAGTTCCGTCCTAGCAATACGCAGGCGCAGTCGCTAGCAGATTGCACGACACAGCTGGCAGAACTAAAAGCCCTAATACTGGCACTAAAAAATACGGATCAGGAATTCCCCACACTAATTGTGTGCGATTCATTTTACTGTGTCCAGTTGTACAAAGAATATCTACACTATTGGGGCCAGAATGGGTTTAGAGATTCCAAAGGTTGCACAATAAAGCATAATATGCTTTGGGAACAAGTGGCAGAGCTGAAAAAAGGCTTGCCACGGGCTCACATGATTCATACCCTGAGTCATCAGCGTGTTGGCATGCACGTTGAAGGAAATTCATTGGCTGACTAAGCCGCCAAGGTGACAGTGAGAACTGCTGCAGTTGCTGCAATCACTCATTCTAGCATAAGAATAGATGGACAGATAATGGTAGCTGTCAACACTATGCGTAATAACAGCTCAGCTTTGCCTAAAGGTTTTCCACTCAAGTATTCCTACAAGTTAGATGCACAAACCATACTGTATGCTCAAATTCCAGGAGCGGGGGATAGAGTAATACCAAACATGGATCGCAGATTAGGTTTAATACTAGCTGTACACGAGGGTCTGGGTTCAGCACACGCAGGTATTACTGCAACAGTTTCACTACTGAAACACCAATATTGGTGGCCAGGTCTCACTAAACAGACCAAAGGCTTTGTCCTTAAGTGCGACATCTGTCAGCAGATGAAGGGTTCCACGTAACACGTCCACCACAAACACCATTACTAATTTTGGACAGGCCTCTTGCATGTGTCTATTTGGACCACTGCGGCCTCTTACAATCTGACAGGGCTTACAAGTACATCTTGGTGGCAGTGGATTCATGTTCTAGATTCCTGTGGGTTTGGCCCCAGCGCTCTGCTGACCCTCAAACTCTTATAAAGGATTTGCGAGTCTTTATAGGGATATACGCAATTGGCACATTACATTCTGACTGTGGCCCTGCGTTTAGCTCTCGGGCTTACAAAGAAGCCATGGGAAGTTTGGGTGTGATCCTGCGATACTCCTTTCCGTATCATCCAGAGGGAAATTCAATTGTGGAGAGGAAAAACCGGGACTTCAAGCAATCCTTAACAGTTAGGGAATTAGGCTCGGGTGGCAGTTGGGTCAATCACCTATATGGGGTCCCGAGGGCATTTAATAACATGCCAAGAAGTTCCCTAGTAGGCCGTACTCCATATGAGATCCTGTTTGGGACTAGAATGATGGTATCCGACCTCGATTGTGGCATCTCAGTGGCGGATGAAAAAGCACTTGACATCAATGATCATTTGGCTGTTTTACAGGAACTCAATGAATTCCGGGCATTACAAAGAAACGTCCAAGTAAAACACACCGCCACTGGGGAAGTGAAAGCTGTTCCGGCAAGACCTGCCTGGGTCCCAAAGATCAGGGACCTGGTCAGATAAAAGATTGTGGACAAAAAAGAACTTGGGCCATCTTACAGAGAGCCTGTACCTGTCCTGGCTGTCGAAGGAACAAGAACAGTACTTATTCCGCCTCTTGCCGGCAAGAAAGAAAAGAGATTTGTCTCCATTGATTTGATCAAACCACACTATGTGGCTGATACTGAATAGTAGGCTGTGTGGGCTCCTGTGGAGCCGCCGATCTCCTTTCGCTACCATTCAGGAAGTTCAGACAGAAAGATTAATACCATTTGAAGATTCGACTCTACGAAATGAAGGATTACCAACAATGGGATGGAACTCATGCCTGTTGAAATTGACCTATTTCTAAATCAACAAAGGAACCCTTAATGTCAGAGGGACCAAGGGTGTGCATATGTATAACTTGAACACAGGTCCCTTCCAAAAAGATAATAAAGGCACGTCATAGCCAAGGGCAATCATCCAATATAAACGATCTCTAAAGGATTAAAATTCAAATATCACGATCCAAACATAGAAATTGGTGTACATGCAAGGCCATCTGTAGTGGGGGACCTTTAGAGATCGTTTATACTGGATGATTGCCCTTGGCTATGACGTGCCTTTAATCCGTGCCAAATTATACGCGATCCCCATACGACAATACAGATTGTTGCTACAAGGTTAGTGGACGATTCCGTTGGTTTGCACTGCACCTTCTATTTTTATATTTTTATTTAGTGCATTTCAGTCTGACTCATATTAAGTGGAGCGATTAGGGGCATGGTTGCCTATTAACTCTTGCCTCATCACCGTTCCTCTATCCCTAAATTTAATATGATATAATCTATATTTGCGCACGTCTTAGGAACACGGTTACAAGGTGTCTAATCGTTAAATTGGTTGTTCTTAAATGGATTCGCATGCCAGCACTCCACCTTTTGTAAATATCTGGAATATGTGATAAGTTGTATTGAGGCGTTTAGTGGCCCTTACATGGTAGGACCAACATAACCTTTTCTATTTTTTTCTTTCCCCTTTATCTCCCTTTCTTTTCTTCCCCCTCCTTCCTTTTTCGTTTTCTCTTTTACCTGTTTTCTCTCTTCATTCTAAACAGGAAAAGTCTCAGGCATAATCTCTCTCTGTCCTGATGATGATCCCTTGACCCTAGGGGGTATCGATATGTCGTCGACCTCAGTGTCTTGACTGCTATTGTTGTATTATATTGCCTATAAGCAAAGACACTTGTATATATTTGTGACTCAAAATTTGTACTTTCACTGCTCAGTCACTCAAATGAACAAATGCCTGAGTTTTGGAAATCCTGTGATTTCCTTGATTTTGCCCACTTAACTTTCTGATTATGTTTTCCTTTGTTTTCATTTGTTGTTTGAGTAAATAAATAATTTAAATCTCTATTTGGAGAACATAGACTTAGTTTTCATTGTAACTCTAGGTCACACTGAATATTGTCTTTTTGGAAGGGACCTGTGTTCAAGTTTTACATATGTACACCCTTGGTCCCTCTGACTCGAAGGGTTCCCTTGTTGATTTAGAAATAATTTATCCCAATCGCTGGATTGCAAGGTTCGTAACGTACATACCTATCCCCTACTGCTACACAGTGGGCTCCCGACCTTTTTCTTCTTCCTTTTTTCCCCCTTGTCTCTTTCTCTCCCCCCCCCAATATGACACATTATGCCCCCATGTACTCTGATGAATACATTGGGAAAGTTCTAGAGGGTCCGTCCCTCTTCTCAGACATAGCAGAAGTCATAATTCAACTGAAATCTCATTAATTGATCAACTAGAAAAATCTAAGAAAAAATGTGTAAGGTTACACCTAATGATACGGATGCTAACTGAGTATTTCAGGGCAGACACAATAACGGTGGTTCTACAAGTAAGAAATATCCCCAGGATTTTACTGACAATAAAAAATACCTTAACGGATTTAGCTACATTGGGACAACTTGCTCTAGACATTGGATGGTGCTGGGTATTGATATAACCATAGAGGAGACCAAGAAACTTACGGAAGAGATTAGCAATTTAGAGAAACAGATCAGTGAAACCAGTACTATTACAGACGCTAAGAATCTTCAACAGAATTGAACAAAATAAAAAAAACAACAAAGTCAAGAGACATCAAGAATTATAAAGTTGGAGAACATATCCTTATTTGACTGACGACTTTTACAACAACAGAACTTACACGAATCCCAATTTTAAACACCAATGGAGCAGTTACAACAAACAACATACGATTGTTCGTTTCTCTGATACCTCAGGGGAATCATCAGATAATTCTGATTTGGGTGAAGGACCTAGCAGTTCAAAAATAGGAATTGAAACAATAGTGGTTTTTTAGAAAGAGATCAGAAACGCCCCCCCAAGACGGAGTACAGGCTGCCCCCCACGTTGGGACAGTGCACCAGGGAACCGACAAACGAGACAGAAATATTACCAATGGTAACTATAGACAACCCGTCAGAGTACCACACTAATAGGACTGACCATCAGACAGTACCTATTTTTAATCTTTCTAACCATTTACTGTCCCAGGATGAAATATCTTTACTTAGCAAAGGCCTCTTATTTGTTCCTACTGTTCGACCCAATTTTTTGGAACTACAAACAGAGATGTTACGTTTTTTCAGAAAAAATAGCCTTAACGGGTTCTTCCAGGATAATCCTATGATGCCTAATACTGCTAATACATTATTTCGACCACCATCGACATTCTCACCTCATACAATAGTATTCCAGCTGAATACACACTTTTGAAAAACTAATTCTTCAGGAGATTTTGGGATTAGAAACTAAACCCAGATTTATTCCATATAATCTCCCCTTGTGTTAGAAAAATGCACTTATGGACTTGAAACAAAACAATAACTTGATTATTTAACCTGCAGACAAGGGCAGTGGGATTGTCATCCAAGACATTGACTCATATAAAACAGAAATTCTTAATCAGCTGGCCAACACAGAAAATTACATATGACTAGGGTTGGACCCTACTCATGATATCCAAGATCTTATTCTTAACATTAATGAGAATGGTAAAACAGAGGGTTTTCTGAGTACTAATGAGTTTAGATTTCACAACACCAGGTTCCCCAGAACACCTGTCATTTACACACTCCCAAAGATACACAAAAGCACAGACGCCCCCCCGGGTCGTCCCATAGTATCGGGTTGTGGCTCCATTTTGGAACCGTTGGGCTGGTACATAGATTCTTTTATCAAAGATTTCATACCACACACTCGCTGCTATATTAAGGACATGATGGATATGGTTAATCTAATGGAGCACTTACCTTTCGACACTGATAATAGTATACTCTGTACTCTGGATGTCGAATCACTTTATACTAATACCGCCCAGCAAGAGGGCATTGATGTCATTGAAAAAATCCTGAATTCCAGAACCCGTTCACACTCAGTCCCCACATCATTTATTCTACAATTGCTCAGTATCTGTCTGACCCATAATTTCTTTTCTTTTGATGGCCAATTCTTTCAGCAAGTAAAAGGTACATCCATGAGAGCAGTTTTCGCTCCAAACTTTGCCATACTGGGGGGCGTGGCCTGGCGGTCCAACATGGTGGACGCACTCTAGGCCAGCTCCCGTAGCCATGTATTAATCCGTCCATAATCCTGCCGCATCTGCACATATTTTCTATACCCACGACCGTATAGATATTCCTGGAGCTGCACGCTGCTGATAATGGTGTCAAACAACCCCGCTGGTCGTGACCTGAATGCCCGCTTACTGCTGCAGAGACAGGGCGGTCTGAAGGCCCCAAGCAGCCCAGGACCGAAGGGGCGCTGCAGCGTCAGGAGTGACCTCTCTTCCCCCGTGGGACGATTGGAGGGGTGCGGAGCTCTCGACGCTGCGCCTGGGACTCTGAAAAGGGCTCCGGAGTGCGACATTCGATTCCGGGTCCGTTCCCCGGGACGATTGAGCGGGGGTGGACTTTCGCACCTAGCAGTGTGCCCCCAGAGATAGCCGGGGATTGGCCATAGCAGATGACTTGGGATCTTGATCTCAGCAGGCATGCCAGGCTGCAGCGGCATCCTGGCCCTTCTGCAACCCCGGAGTGACAGAGCAGCGTCAGAGTGGGCTCCAACGGAAAAGTGTGGCCTACCCAGGTTGAAGACGCCCGGAGGGGCGTCCTGGACCTTGACACCCATAGGCGGCCAGAGTCCCAGGTGATTGAGACGGCGCCCGGTGAGTTCCCCCTCTCCCTCAACAGCCAAGACGGGGAGCAGAGTGGGGCGGGTGGCGAGTAGGGGACCCCCCTGGGCTGACCTGTGGCAATCTGGTGGGTGACGGAGTCAGCGTGTCGGCCCGGTCTGACAGCCTATGCTGTGAAGAGGGCTATGTTCAGACGGGTGTTGCCCCGGGCCTGAAGTAACACTGCATTGAGGCAGCGATCGAGCAATTGTTGGCAACATTGCTTCTGCAGCTCAGCGACTGGCACAGGCCGCGGCGGTGCATTGATTTGACTATCCCGACGCAGCGGTATGGCTCCGGGCGGCGGCACACCGGTGTCGGGGCTAGCCTGGAGTGGGGGCTCCCTAAGACTGCAGCGCGACTCGAGCAGACTCAAGGTGGTGGCTTGGGTTGCTGGGTCCCCCCTGTGCCGATAACGACACGATGGCAGACCCGCAGTGATGTGGCTTCATGAGGTGGCCCTGGTGAAGATCTATTGACTGCTAGGCATGAAAGTGAGTAATCTGAGACCTTTAAACTAACTGGACTAATTTTGCAGGGCTGGAAGGTGGTGCTCCGGTGATTGCTGCTACCCCTCTGAGGAACCTAGACTGGTGGTGCCTAAACTGAGTCAACAGACAGAGGAGATAAGAGGCGCCCACCTGCGGAGGCAGCTGAGCTGGGTCCTGGTGCAGCTTGGAGTGCCACCTGCTTAAAGGGAAGGATCTTACTCCCTTGGTGGAGGGGTGTTGTCGGGGAGCCCCCCCCTTCACAGTCACACGATGACGAAAGATAAACTACATAGCGCTGGAACCAGACAGAATACCATAGACAGATATACTGCAGCATGGGCCCAGTCTTCGGTCCCAGGTGATCAAGCAACTGCCATGCCGGATAACGCAGCCTTGATGGAGGCAATCACCCAATCCAGAGATATGCTCAATGCAAAATTTGGAGCCATAGGATCCGACGTTATGCTCATTCGTTAAGATCTCTGCAATGCAGTAGAAAGAATCACGGAGGCGGAAACTTGGATATTAACAGAGGAAGAGACAGTAGCCTTGCTTAAAAAAAAGTCTCCACCCTAGAATCTGTCACGAAAGGACTGGCAACGCGAGTGGAGGATGCTGAAGGGCGAGCGCGCAGAAATAGCCTCCGGTTTGTGGGGTTCCCTGAAGGCTGCGAAGGAAACAACTAACAGCAGTTCCTCACAACATGGCTCACAGACTGGCTTCTCCCTAATTCCATGTCACAATGCTTTGTAATTGAACGCGCTCACCCGGCCCTGCTTCAAAAAACCCCACCTGGAGCTAGACCGCGGCCCATCATCGCCAAAATCCTCAACTATAATGATAAAGATATAATCCTACAACAAGCCAGACAAAAAGACTCGCTCTTCTATGCCTCACTTCGTATATTGACATTTCAAACTATAAAAGGATGGTCCAGCAACGCCGACAGTCCTTCACGGAGGCTAAGGCCCATCTGTGAGAAGTTGGCCTGGTATACACTGTCCACTAGTTATAGTGGGCACCTTGCACCAGTCCAAACGACCTTTATTGATGATAGGTTTAAAGACAACCTTTATTGAAAGCTATCCTAGTGGTAGCTATGGAGAGCAGCCTTCAGGCTAAGTCTTGAAGGAGTGTTAAGCTGTTTGTTATACCAGTCTATAATCTCATGAATGACCAAATGAAAGGAGAACCACACCAGGTATATATATAAAATATATGTATTTATTACAAAACACTACCCAATAGTCTCTTTATGAGGCTAGAGGTCAAAGTACACAAGTTACAAGTCAAATAGCACAGTAAATTAGCACAATATACGATTAGCCCTAGGGGCGTACCAAACCATATATTAAGAAAGTTTTATAAGAACCATGACTTAAGTAGACACAAAGCCTAGAGCCTGTAGAATCGCTGGGACCCCAAGGAACCACCCAAGGTAGTGACGCAGGGGACCCACAGGGGCCGTGTGCAGTGTGTGAACACAGCCGCGAGCTCCGTTAAAGTCTATGGGAAAGTCGCGGTTAGAGTTTTAAAGATTAAGGACACTTAGAAATGGACTAGGACCAAACCCTCTTGGACTTAGACAGTTCTAGGGTCAACACCCACGGGAGCACTGGAGTACTCGAGTTACCTCACCCAGGGAAGTCGGGTGCATAGGTGTCAAATGGTGTCGGGTCGCGTCGTCGATTTCAATGGCAGCCTGCAAAGAAGTGCTGCTGCCGGGAAGATGCGAAGTGTCCGAAGAGATCCAAGCCTGGATCGGAGATGAGAAGAACCTGAAAGCAGAGGGGACAGAGTCTGGGTCACTTGCCAGAGACCAGGGGCACGATAGTCGAATGCCCACCGATGTCGGGTGTTTCAGGTGAAAGAGGTGAAGCTTGACTCTTCAGCCACGAGGCCCAGGAGGCATCGACGACAACTAGGAGCTGGATTCGAGCTGTCCCACAAAGGATGTCGAGTGCTGCAGCGTTGGTGTCCGTATTAAACACAACAAGCCTTGGCAACAGCAACCCACGCAGAAAGGAGAAAGATGCTTCTGGGCAGACCATCAAGGTCTGAGGGACTCACCACGCAGTGGGGAGTCAGGGCACGTCTGGAGCAACCAGGGAAGCCCAAGGAAAATCAGAGTTACCTTCACAGGGACCCACCAGTCGACGGTCCAGGGATCGCAAAGGAGCCCCAAGCGGAAATGCAGGAAGCGGGTCCACGGAACACTCGTGGAGTGTAGACTCACAATCTTCGGTGCAAATGATGCTCGGGGCCTGGGCTACAAGTAACCCAAAGCAGGACTTCAAGAGACGTCGAGAAGTCAGTGCACTAGCAAATGTGCACGGTGTCCAGGAGTTCCGGTTCCACGTCACTCGTGAGGGCTGCGGGTCTCAGCTTTGCTGGGGACTCGGGTCGGCCTCTGAGAAGTCTGGAAATCCTCTTCCTGGGCTGCAATTACTTCGGAGTCCGGCGGGAACTTCAGAGATGCAGACCAGCAAATGCTTTGTTGGTGCCTGCCAAGCAGGGGAGTCACTCCTTGACCCCAAGGGAGATTTCTTCAGTCTTCTAGTCTTGAGTAGAGCGTCGAAGTTCCAGGATTCAGTTGCAGAGTTTCGTCCAGGGATATCTAAAGTCCTGTTGCCAGGGGTTCCTTACTTATACCTAAGTAAGGGGTTGGACTAACTCAGGGGACCCACCTATGGGAGGGTTTGGAAAGAGGGGTGGCTACACCCATTTCCTTTGTCCAGTTTTGTGCCAGAGCAGGGGCTGGCTGCCCCTGCAACCGGTTTGAACTGGGGTATGCACGAGGGCGCCAAATGTGCCCCCAGTGCAGGACTTCAAAGCACTCTTGGAGTGCACCCACCCAGCCCCAATCCACTAAGGCCTGTCTGGGAGGTTGTAACACCTCCCTGCGACAGGAAACCTATTGTCCAGGCCTCCCCTGCCGGAGTTTCGGTCAGCAGCAGGAGGCCAGACTCGTGTCTGTGGCTGCAGCATCCATTTTGTGATGCCAGGGCTCTGTTTAGTTGGTACTGGGTATACCGGTGCTGTCATGTCTCTCCCTCTAGAAGGGTGGGATCATACTCCCACACCAGTTACTGGTGTGGGGATATGATTCCAAGGTGTTTGACACCAAACACGACATGTTTCCGTGCAGCCATCCCAAAGTTAGCATTTACCGCGAGGATATAATGCACTTAAGAGTATATGGTCAGGCTGCACCACAGACAACCCCGGAGAGGAGATTCCGAAGGCTGCAGAGGGGCTCCGCTCATGCATGGGCACCCTCTCACATAAAACCAAGCACCCTGCCTTCAGGATTGATAAGGCCTGCCATCGGGGTGACTGATAGGATTATATGTGCAGTGATATGGTGAGATATAGTGAACCTATATCTCAGTAAGGAGTGCATGCACCACCTTACTCAGGCTGCTGTAGCAGTCCTGTGGTGTCATTTTGGAAGGCTGCCCAGGGGTGGCATAATACATGCTTCAGCCCCTGGTAGGCCTCTGGGGTACCTATGCCCTGGGTACATAGTATACCATATACTAGGGACTTATAAGGGCACCCCAGAATCCAATCTGAAGTGTACTTAAGGTACATGGAATCAATTTAGAGAGGAAGCAGCTAGGCTGGGGTCCTGGATAGCAGGGCCCCAGCCAGACTAAAGTCGAAAAACAGTGTAACATCAGCAAAAAAGTGGGGGTAACCATAAGAGGCAGATCCTACTCTCCTACACCATCTACGTGCTTTGAAAATCCAATACGCCTTGCTGTACCCGGCCCGTCTGAGAGTGTCATACAAATCACAGTCCCTTTTCTTTGAAACCCCAGAGGAGGTGTTCGCTTGGACAGATGAAACAGTTAAGACGAAATCACAAACCCCACCAATGTTGAACTCTGATTCATCATCTATAGTTGCGGGGTACAAGTCATCCAAACTCAAAGGCAGGCGGAATCATAGGTAAGGCTCCCTGTTTTCCATTTTTACTGATTTTTACAGATAAATACAGACAGAAAACCATTTATTTTCTTGTCTGTATTTATTTTTAAATGTGGATAAAAATGGAAATTGGGTGCTTTGTGAGTGATTTTAAATACACTTTGCCATGACTTCCAGGCCAATAACTGTGTGGATTGATAGGTAAGGGGGTTAAAAAAGAAAGGCATTTTAGTAAAGAAGCTTAAACAGCAGTAGCTATGCACAAGGCTGATAATGAAATGTGCATATTTTCATGGAAGTGCATTAATTTATCTTATGCAGGTGTTCATATCGCTGAAACCTGGCAGGCATTCAAGCATGACTGCATATTTATTGGTTAAATGCATGTGGAAATATACCAGTTTCAGCTTCACTTTTTTCACAAAACCCATAATAAATATGGATAAATACAGATAAAGATGACAAAAAAAAAATATGGAGAAATACAGATGGAAATGACAAAAAAATAAATACCATAAAACCGGGAGCCCTAATCATAGGTCATGGTCCAAGCGCAAATCCAAAACTTGCGATCAATCCTGTGCAAGGTCGACAGAATCCCAGCGGGAGCAGATGGCCTCATAACTGATCTCTGAGATCATGGACAGCAATAGATGCAGTGCCAGATGCGGCATAGAACTCACAGGCTACTCCCTTAAGCAACATCTCTTGAATAAAGAGACTTTCTTATGACTAAGGGAAGTTTACTGGGGATCCATTGGCAGGGGGTGTGCCCGGCCCCCATTGGGGTCAGGGCCACCACCTAGCCGCGACAGATACTTCAACAGTTCTGAGATATTGGGGGGGTTCAATGGACAGTTTTGTGTTGTCATGTTAAATGCCATGCTTCTCTACTATGTTTATACTTTCCCCCATGCCAACACCTCACATGAGCCTCACCACACACGCCTGCCCAACCTAGATTTATGTCTCCGGCCATGACAGGGGCCCCGGGGCTGGGACTTCGCATAGTCGGCTGGAATGTATGGGGCATTTTGGACAAGATTAAATGGGGCACCATACTCCGTCAAGCCAAACGGTACAAAGCCGATGTCCTATGTTTACAGGAGACTCATCTCCTAGGCAATAAGGCACCCTGTCGCTCCCTTTTTGGCTATCTCCAGGTTTATCACTCCGGATTCACCAGGGGCTCTCGCCGGGTGGCAATCCTAATCCATCGCAGAGTTCCATTTGCTGACACCAGATCATGGCTCGACCCCCAAGGGAGTTACACAGTAGTGTCAGGTACATTATACGGAGAGCCAATTACTCTGGGTAGTGTTTACGCCGCCCCACCCCTGACCTGGACTTTTGTGGAATGCCTGATGGCAACCAGGGTCGAGATTCCATGTAGACTAACTGTGATTGGGGGAGACTGGAATGATTCAATGTGCCCCACCCGGGACAGATGGTGCGGGGCTCAGAGATCTGTGACACAGCGGGAATCACAACTGCAGTCCTTCAAAAACGGATGGGTTGGGTAGATAAGTGGAGGAGGCCCCACCCCAATGCCCAAGAGTTTACTTACTACTTGAGTATGTATGATTCATTTTCCCACCTAGATTACATTTTCGAGCCCTCTGGAGGCCTCCATAGAATGACGACAACAGAGATATTATCCAAAGCGTGAGGGGTGAGCAGCCCTTTCAGAGCACCTTAAGGCCCAAGCTGCCATTCTATGATTTTATCTTTTCTAACTTGAATGTAGTTTAAAATATTTTAAAGAGCGTGTTTTAATATTCCCCTTTGTACTTTGCACATTTCACTTACCATTGGCTTGGTCTCCGACTCCCCGGTCCGACACGGCGTTTTGCCGATTGATTGGAGGGAACCGGATACTCTTTTCTGCCTGGCCCGCCTGACTTCCGGCGGAGAAGGCAGAACACAGTCATTTCCCGCGCCGGCCAGCTATTTAGTTTGATGCTGGGCCGGACGCGCAGCGGAGCGTGAGGGGTGAGCAGCCCTTTCAGAGCACCTTAAGGCCCAAGCTGCCATTCTATGATTTTATCTTTTCTAACTTGAATGTAGTTTTAAATATTTTAAAGAGCGTGTTTTAATATTCCCCTTTGTACTTTGCACATTTCACTTACCATTGGCTTGGTCTCCGACTCCCCGGTCCGACACGGCGTTTTGCCGATTGATTGGAGGGAACCGGATACTCTTTTCTGCCTGGCCCGCCTGACTTCCGGCGGAGAAGGCAGAACACAGTCATTTCCGCGCCGGCCAGCTATTTAGTTTGATGCTGGGCCGGACGCGCAGCGGAGCGTGAGGGGTGAGCAGCCCTTTCAGAGCACCTTAAGGCCCAAGCTGCCATTCTATGATTTTATCTTTTCTAACTTGAATGTAGTTTTAAATATTTTAAAGAGCGTGTTTTAATATTCCCCTTTGTACTTTGCACATTTCACTTACCATTGGCTTGGTCTCCGACTCCCGGTCCGACACGGCGTTTTGCCGATTGATTGGAGGGAACCGGATACTCTTTTCTGCCTGGCCCGCCTGACTTCCGGCGGAGAAGGCAGAACACAGTCATTTCCCGCGCCGGCCAGCTATTTAGTTTGATGCTGGGCCGGACGCGCAGCGGAGCGTGAGGGGTGAGCAGCCCTTTCAGAGCACCTTAAGGCCCAAGCTGCCATTCTATGATTTTATCTTTTCTAACTTGAATGTAGTTTTAAATATTTTAAAGAGCGTGTTTTAATATTCCCCTTTGTACTTTGCACATTTCACTTACCATTGGCTTGGTCTCCGACTCCCCGGTCCGACACGGCGTTTTGCCGATTGATTGGAGGGAACCGGATACTCTTTTCTGCCTGGCCTGCCTGACTTCCGGCGGAGAAGGCAGAACACAGTCATTTCCGCGCCGGCCAGCTATTTAGTTTGATGCTGGGCCGGACGCGCAGCGGACGCGCGCAGCGGCGCGCCGCCGGCGCGCCAAAGGCGCGCCAAAGGCAAGCCCGTCTGCGCCCGTCCGCGCCAAGATTGCGACAAGGACGGAAGACTCTGCCCAACCGCACTTACCCATAGTATATACGTCTGAGGCTTTGATGCAGCTTAATGTCAAACAAGCTTGTAGATGCTTATTATCTCTAAATAACGTAATGGGGGTAGTCAGCTGCGCATATTGCAGATTAGAACTCCCCTTTAAAAATATTGGCCCTAGGTCTATCACGGAAATGCATACCACCCACCTAAAAGGAGGTTTAATAAATGCCAGATCCTTAAGCAGGCACTGTCAGGATGTCAGAGATCTTATTATTGATCTACAGCTAGATTTCGTATTTATTACTGAAACATGGTTGAAAGACTGGTGTAACCCTGACATTGCCATTGCACTCCCGCCCAACTATACTATCCATAGGAAAGATAGAGTGGATGGTAGAGGAGGGGGCTGGCGATTATCCTCCGAGATACTTTGCATTGTGCTAATTTTGAGTTAGATACACTTAGGGGAGCTGAAAGCCTAGGCTTTTGCATCTCCCTTAATGCCTCTCTATCCTTTACGGGTGCTTTGATCTATCGGCCGCCGGGTCCGAGCACAGCCTTTATAGAATCATTAGGTGATACCCTAAGCCACTTTCTTCTTAGATATGCTAATTTCACTTTGTTGGGAGATTTTAATCTCCACCTGGAAGACAGAAACGAGCCAGGAGTGGAATTTTTCTCCAAATAAATGAATTATTCAAATTGCGCCAGTTGGTAGAAGCCCCAACCCATCGAGCGGGTCACATTTTAGATGGTGTCTGCTCTAGTTTCACTGTGCTCTCTGCAGGCACCCCCATCCCACAGATATGGTCAGACCATTATTTTATCCCCCTGGCACTTAAACTCCATTCTAGAAGTCAACAAGAGAAGACACCGGTCCACTCCCAGCCTAGGCGTAAATGGGCACAATTAGTTGCAGATCCTAGGTTGGCAAACATTGCCCAGGCTCATCTCCCCGTATTAACAGGGAATACTGTAATTGATTCACACCTTTTTCACACTTGGTTAACTATTACAAGTAATGAAATTATGCCATTAAATAAATGTGACAAGATTACTAAATCAAAAATGCAAAAATCACCTTGGTTTTCGCCCGCTCTGGCACAAACACACCTCCAATGTAAACATTATGAGCGCAAGTGGAGAAAATCTTATGATACAGGGGATAGACTAGCTTTCAAAATTAGTAGGAAACTCTATCATGCTCAGATAAAATCAGCTAAAAAAGAGTACTACGCTAATAAAATTCAGGAAGCAAACCAAGACCAAAAGCCATTTTTCTGGTTGTAAAGTCCTTTACTAACCCGAAAGCCTTACAGAAAGAGATTCCACCCTCCCAAGAATTGTGTGATAAAATCTCAGTCTTCTTTGAAGACAAAATCCAAAAGATTCAAAAGGATTTTAGAACCTCCCCTGTCCTGGATGCTGTACAAAAGCATGATTTTGTCACCACTGCCTTTTCCCTACGAACTTTTGAACCAGTATCCACAGAACATACCCGTGAAGTTATCATGGCATGCAAATCAGGTTCTCCTTTGGATGCCTGCCCTCCTAGAATTCTCCATAAAATCATAGATATAGTTAACCCAATTATAAACAACATAGTTAACTCCTCGTTAAGTTCAGGCATAGTGCCTGACGAATGGAAGTTGGCGTTGGTAAAACCTTTACAAAAAAGCAAAACATTGATCCTTCGGTGCTTTCAAATCTCCGACCCATATCCTTACTTCCTTTATTGGGTAAAGTTACTGAAAAGCTGGTTCATAAAGAACTTACTAAATTCATTGAGACCGCTAACATTCTTCACCCCCAACAATCTGGTTTTCGCCCAAAGCATTCCACGGAATCGGCACTTTTGGAATTAACGGATACCTTAAAAATGTTAGCGGATAAAGGACAAAAGGCGGTCCTGATATTGCTCGATCTATCGGCCGCCTTTGATACCATCTCACATTCCATCCTCATGCAAAGGTTGGAATCTTGTGGTATTTCAGGTACTGTGATTCAGTGGATAAAGTCTTTTCTTACTAATCGTAGACAAGTAGTGACCTTGGGATCTTTCCATTCTGTTGAACGGTACATTACAACAGGAGTACCACAGGGCTCATCGTTGAGTCCGTTACTGTTCAACATTTATATGACCCCACTCATTTCTTTGATATCATCTTTTGGGATCAAAGTAACTTCCTACGCAGATGATACCCAAATGATTCTTTCGCTAGACAATAATTCCACAAATGCCGAACTTAATTTTAAACATTGTTTATCCAAGATTATTCAGTGGATGAAGGATAATCACCTTAGATGTAATACGGACAAAACAGAGATTTTGCCAGTAGGAAAAGATGTCCTATTCCAGCCACATGAGTGGTGGCCAGAGGGGACGACACCACCACCAGACATGGTGAAAGTAGCTAAAAATTTAGGAGTCCACTTTGACACTGCTCTATCCTTCCACCCACATGTAACGGCAGTAGCAGGGACCTGCTTTAGTCTTATTAAATCTTTGAAAAAATTCTTTGATTTAATACCACTTTCTGCTAGGAAATCAGTGACAGTGGCTTTAATCCTCTCGCGTTTGGATTATTGCAACAGCCTCCTAGCAGGAACAAAAAAATCAATTTTGAAAAGACTACAAATAGTACAAAATGCGGCAGCGCGTTTAGTGTTAAAGCTGCCTCGTAGGTCCTCGGCATCGGGAGCGTTGAAAGCCCTCCATTGGCTCCCTCTCCACAAAAGAATACTTTTTAAAATCCTTTTAATTACCTTTAGAGCCTCGCTTAGGTTAGGACCCAAGTATCTCTATGAGAGATTTACTCCTTATATTACATCCAGAACTCTCAGGTCCTCGTCAGCTAACTTCCTTAAACCACCTATATTTAGGTGTAAAACCAAAGGGGGAAAGACAATAGCAGCCCTGGGAACAAAAGCATGGAATAAGCTGCCAACTCATCTGAGATTACAAAATAATGAAACCCAATTCAGGAGACTGCTGAAAACATGGATATTCAGCTCCACAGACGAACTATGCCTTGCCCTCATTTAATCTCTTTGGGATCCTCCCTCACCTCTAACTAGCGCCAGGATGCTCCTTTCGGAGTGGCAGTTTGCGCTTTATAAATAACCCATTACATTACATTACAAAGACCTCTCAGATCACTCCCCGGTGACTCTGAAGTTGTTGATGGGCCTGGGACACCCAGAGTTCCGGTGGCACCTTTCCACATGGCACCTACAGAACCATCAATATAAACTACACATACACCAAGCCATTATGGAATACTTTGCATATAATACCGGATCGGTGGACTCCTCGGAGGTGCTATGGGAGGCCATGAAGCCAACGATAAGGGGAGCAGACATTTCTTTCTGTACAGCACAGCGCCAAAAGCATCAAGAGAAATTGATCCAGACAGAGGCTCAGCTCATAACTCTGGAGCGGAAGAGTTGGGAAGGGGATGGGAATGTGGCACGCCGGCAGTTTCTACTCACGCAACAATTATATGCCAGTGAGCTGTTACGAGGCCAAACTGACACGGCTCACCACCCGTAGAAGAATATATCAGCGGGGCGATAAATCCAGCGCATTACTACATCAGATTTGCCCCACACTGTTCCGTGGTCCGGATGGCGAGATACTGTCTAACCCGGCCCAGATTGCACCGAGCTTCGCTGACTACTTTGCAGACGTATATGCCCCTAGGGAGATTTTGCTGGTAGCCACCATCCATCACTTCTTAGATGATCTACCCCCAAAATCACTTTCTGACGCGGTGAGGGAAGAACTAGATGTCCCGCTAATGACTGACAAACTTGGGACCATATTGACAGAGTTACGTTTGGGTAAAGCTCCGGGTCCAAATGGCTTCCCAAGTGAGTTTTACAAAGTATTCCAAGCTCAACTCATGGCCCACTACCTGGCAGTGATCAACGCCGCCACAGAGACTGGCTGTCTCCCGTAGGACTGGAGACATGCTGAGGTGGTCGTTTTTTTAAAAACCAGGCAGACCTCCCAAGCAACATTCGTCATACCGCCCAATCTCTCTGCTAAATGTGGAAGCCAAATTATTTGCCAAAACCCTCGCAAATCATATCTTGCTGTATATAACTGATCTTATACACCCTGACCAAGCAGGCTTTATGCCCAGCCACGCCACAAGACATAATATCCGACGTGCTCACAATGCCATTGCAGCTGTAGATTATTTAGAAGGTCCAGCAGCCCTACTACCCGCAGACATTGACAAAGCGTTTGACTCGCTTAGCTGGCCCTATCTCTTTGCACTCCTGAGTAAATTGAATTTTGGCCCAGTCGCCTCGCATATATACGACTCCTTTGCACAGATCTTACAGCCTTGGTTCGGATGGCGAATGCCACCTTGTGGACCTTCTCTTTTGGACGAGGGACCCGCCAAGGGTGCCTACTCTCCCCCTATCTGTTTGCGCTCGCTATGGAGCCTCTCGCAGCATGGGTCAGGATTGAATAAACGCAATCTTGGGTCAGTTCCTCTGGGGAGGTTCCACCCGGGTAACCCTGAGAACCTGTTTCCAATCTACATACTGCGGGGGAATGCCACCCCAGATACCCAAGCATACCATGCAGCGTCTCACCTCCTGGTCCTGAATGACTGGTGGTATGGGGATCGACACGACCCAGCATATGCAGCAGAGCAGTGGCTAATGGACGGCACAACATTACACACACACTTCTATACTCGGGGACGGCACTTTGTACCCTCCCACCGGTGACGACGGCTGTGTTTATGATATGGAAGCAGTCCCTGCGCCGGATGGGATGGTGGGGCTGACTGAGCAGAGAGACCAGAGAGATCCCATATGGCACAATGGCCTCTTACCTCAGCTTTCGCTTCTGACCAGATTCAGTGGCTGGGAGAGCATAGGTATATCCACATTGGGGTTGGTCCTGCGGGGTCAAATCTTGAAATCATTTCAGGAGCTTCAACGAGAATTTGACATGCCCCATACACAGTTCTATAAATACTTCCAGCTCCGTCATGCCCTCTCCCCCTATATTGCACACCTGGAAGATATACCAGAATGTAATCCTATTGAGGCAAAGGTCTCTATGGGCAACCTAGGGGACCATAAGATCACTAAAACATACAAACGTTAGTCACTAACAGCCCCACCACATTAGACACACTTTGAGAGGCCTGGCAGGGGGACCTGGGACCACTGGATGAGGATGACTGGGCTGAGGCACTGGAATCTCCGCGCGGTGCGGCAATAGCATCACACCTACAGCTCATACAATTTAAGTACCTTCACCAGACACAAGCTGTGGAGGGCCAGCCTGGTGGAATCCCCACTATGTCTGCGATGTAATAGTACGGAGGGTACTTGGATTCATACAATTTGTCAGTGCACTACGCTTCAGAGGTTCTGGCAAAGAGTCATAAACTGTCTTTCGGAAGTCCTGGGGTGGGACGTAACTATCTCACCAAGATTGGCCCTTTTAACTACGAACGTAATTTATTGTCCCCACTGCAACGGCTTAAAAATGACACCAAGCATTGGAAATCTCTCCCTCTGTCCCTACTGGGCCGAGCTGCATTATTTAAAATGATGTCCCTGCCACGATTCCTATATATATTGCAAAATTCACCGAACCCGATTCACTCAGACTACTTTAAAGCCATTGAGAGGGAACAGAGAGAGCTTCTTTGGGAGGGAAAGCCCCGTATAGCGACACATAAGCTAATAAAATGATGGTACGATGGTGGTATTGGACTGCCAGAAGTACATAGATATTATTGGCCAGCACAACTAGCGGCGATAAATCAAGGTATATACAGTCACCGTGATGACCCGGGTTATAACATGGACCGATGGCTTCTTCCCGATGGCAGCTATGTGAAAGCGCTATACACCAACCTAACAAAGCTGCAATTGACAGGCCCCACCGATCACGCTGTCCGAATATGGCATACTGCAAATAAGAGCTTGGGAGGGGCAGTGACGACTACACAGATGACCCCGTTATGGGACTCAGATAGATTTGACAACCTGAGAAACACCAAGGGTTTTGATAAATGGGACATGATAGGGATCTCGAGGGTGGAAGATCTGTGGAAAAGAGGAGAGGTGGTCCCCTTTGCGCAATTGCAGAGAGTTCGAGCTTGCACACAGAACACTTCATGTACTTACAAATACGCCATGCGCTACTAGCAGTTATCCCTAGGGGAGAAATTCTTGCAGAGTCCACCTCATTGGAAGATAGAATTCTTGATGGGAAAATGCCCCGGAAAGCCATTTCACTGACTTACCAAAAGCTAATTACCAACATGCCTGATCCCCTTTTACGATTGCGTGAGCACTGGAATATGGATATAGAGGGCATGGATGACAAAGACTGGCAGGCAGCCCTGGCATCGCCTAGGGAAGTGGCGATCTCAACTTGATTTAGACTCGTGCAGCTCAGGGTTCTGCACAGAGTGTACTTATCAGGTCCAGCGCTTGTAAAAATGGGATATAGAAAAGACCCTGGCTGTGTGAGAGAGTGCAGACGGGAGGGTACATTTATTCACATCATTTGGGAATGCGTATACATCCAAAGCTACTGGTCGCCGGTGACTCAATGTATGGCTGAGGTCCTGGGAGCCCGGATTGAGCTTAAGACAGGACTGTGCCTCCTGAATATTTGGGATCCCACCGACCTTAGCAGTAAGGAACGGACCTGGGTGACACTGGGAATGACAGTAGCGAAACGTAACGTAGCCAGGCTATGGGGCACAAAAGAGGTGCCAACACTCATAGCATGGAAAAAATACCTAGATTGGTTTATGTTGATGGAGAAAACAGTATATGAATCAAGGGGCTTTCCAAAGAAGTGGACACAAATATGGGGTAAATGGAACGAATACAGGGGAAACATTTGCGAACCACCGCAAGCGACCCGCCACGAGTCCACTGCCACAGACGGAGTAGATTATCTCTAAATCATATGTTAGAAATGGGTTAGACAGTATTGGGAGGGAGGTGTGATATACATATTAATCAATGTATGCTTTGCTCAAAGAAATGTGCTCAGAATTGTATTATGGTTATATTGTCATCAATATAAAGAATTATAAAAAAAAAAAGATTGGCCCTTTTACATATCATGGAAGGTGAATGAGGTAATAGCTATAAACGCCATCTATTGTTTCTAGGTCTTACATTGGCGAAGCGGGACATAGCCAGGGCATGGAAGGCCACATCCCCTCCTCTGGCGGAGGTGTGGAGGAGGGGAATGGACTTCTGTATGGGCTTAGAACTTCCTATTTTTAAAGCGAGGGGATGCCCTCAGAAGTACTCCAAAATATGGAAAAGGTGGGCAGACTATTGGGATCTCTAACTGGAACCTATCACCTCTATATCACAAGTTGCTGAGGCACTGGGACAGTAGAGTGGTGGGAGGCTTTCTTCTTGCATGTTTCAGGCTAATGTGGCTGGAGTGGCAGGGGGCAGATGACGACGGGAATTGTTTTATTGACATGGCATTGTTTTTCACCTGTTTTAATGTTGGATTAGATGTTATAAATGTCGACATCAGCAATATAACTCTGTATGTTATTGTCTATATCAGTATTCCTGGCTACACTAGGATATGTATGGCAGTTGACACAATAAAATTTGTTTTGAATAAAAAACTTTGCCATACTGTACATGGACAACCTTGAAGTCAATAAAATCTTATCACAGGTCAATCCGTTTCTGAATAATGTCACTATGTGGAAGAGGTATATTGATGACATTTTCATCATAGGGTACTGAGGCTAGTCTCTTCCTATTTCATGATTGGCTCAATACCATTTGTAATGGACTAAAATTTACCGTCACACACTGTAAATCCGAAAAAGCTTTCCTGGATCTGTTTATTAAACCATTATTTTGCAAACCCACTGTTAGAAATGGGATCTCTGGTTGGCTAAGGCTATGCGCCAAAGCCAGGCAGAGACCACCACTCTAGTCAGGGCGAGGGAGTTACACGCCGAAGATAACCCCTGCTCACCCCCTTGATAGCTTGGCACGAGCAGTCAGGCTTATCCCGGAGGCAATGTGTAAAGCGTTTGCGCAACACGCACACAGCAACAACATATCAGGCACACCACAAAAGGAACTCCACACAAGGTTATATCAAAAATAGCCTTTGTATTCTCATAACACATTAGGATAGTAATCACATAATATACATTGTGCCACCTGGCACTAGGTAATATCTACAAGGGATTATGTACACCTGACAGGGCCAACTGGACCACTGTCAGAACCATCACAAAGTGAACTTAGTAAATGTAGAACTTATAATAAATGTAGCACAAATTGTAGATGTAGAATACAACCAGTAATTGCTGGCAAAACCTCGTACTCAGCATCGTCCTGCAATCATAAACCATATTATGCAGTCATCATCACATTAGGCGTGAAATATATTCAATCAATCAATCAATCAATCACGGCATTTATAGAGCGCGCTACTCACCCGGGAGGGTCTCAAGGCGCTGGGGGAGGGGGTAAGTTCCTGCTCGAACAGCCAGGTCTTGAGCTGCTTCCTGAAGGAGAGATGGTCCTGGGTTCGCCGAAGGTGAGTGGGGAGGGAGTTCCAGGTCTTGGCTGCCAGGTAGGAGAAGGATCTTCCTCCGGCGGTGGCTCTGCGGATGCGTGGTACGGTGGCGAGGGCGTGGCTGGTTGATCGTAGCTGGCGGGTGGGCGTGTAGAAGGTCATGCGGTCGTTGAGGTACTTGGGGCCCAGGTCGTGGAGGGCCTTGTGTGCGTGGGTGAGGAGTCTGAACGTTATTCTCTTGCTGACGGGGAGCCAGTGCAGGTCTTTCAGGTGTCCGGTGATGTGGCTGTGTCGGGGGATGTCCAGGATGAGTCGTGCGGAGGCGTTCTGGATGCGCTGGAGTCTTTTTTAAGTTTGGCTGTGGTTCCGGCGTAGAGGGTGTTCCCATAGTCCAGTCGGCTGATGACGAGTGCCTGGGTGACGGTCTTCCTGGTTTCAGTGGGGATCCATCTGAAGATCTTGCGGAGCATGCGCAGGGTGTTGAAGCACGAAGATGAGACGGCGTTGACTTGTCTGGTCATCGACAGGGAGGAGTCCAGGATGAAGCCCAGGTTGCGTGCGTGGTCCGTTGGCTTGGGCGCGGTGCCCAGTGCCGGGGGCCACCAAGAGTCGTCCCAGGCGGAGGGTGATGAGCCCAGGATGAGGACTTCCGTCTTGTCTGAGTTCAGTTTAAGGCGGCTGTTCCTCATCCAGTCGGCGACGTCTCTCATCCCGTCGTGTAGGTTGGCTCTGGCGGTGGTGGGGTCGTTGGTGAGGAGAGGATCAGCTGGGTGTCGTCGGCGTAGGAGATGATGTTGAGGTTGTGTTGGCGTGCGATGGCTGCGAGGGGGCTCATGTAGACGTTGAAGAGGGTTGGACTGAGTGAAGATCCTTGTGGAACGCCGCAGATGACTTCGGTGGCCTCGGATCTGAACGGGGGAGGCGGACTCTCTGGGTTCTTCCGGCGAGGAACGAGATGATCCATTCCAGTGCTTTCTCTCGGATTCCGATGTTGCTGAGGCGCTTCACTAGGGTGCGGTGGCAGACGGTGTCGAACGCCGCGGAGAGGTCCAAGAGGATGAGGGCTGCTGTTTCCCCGTTGTCGGTTAGGGTTCTGATGTCGTCGGTGGCTGCGATAAGGGCGGTCTCGGTGCTGTGGTTGGCCCGAAACCCGGACTGCGAGGGGTCGAGGGATCCATTCGTCTCGAGGAAGGCGGCAAGCTGTCTGTTGACGGTCTTCTCGATGACTTTGGCCGGAAACGGAAGGAGCGAGATGGGACGGTAGTTCTTGAGGTCGGTGGGGTCCGCCGTTGGTTTCTTCAGGAGGGCGGTAAGCTCGGCGTGCTTCCAGCTCTCCGGGAAGGTGGCGGTGTGGAAGGAGGAGTTGATGATGTCCTGGAGATGGGGTGCGATGGTGGCGTCGGCTTTGTTGAAGACGTGGTGTGGGCAGGGGTCGGTTGGTGATCCGGAGTGGATGGAGTTCATCGTGCGGGTGGTGTCTTCGGTGCTGATCGGGGTCCAGTTGCAGAGGGTGGTGGTGGTGGGCGTTGGTTCGGCGGTAGGGTGCGTGGTCTGTGCGTCGAAGCTGTTATGTATGTCGGTGATCTTGCGGTGGAAGAACGCGGCGAGTGAGTTGCAGAGGTCTTGCGAGGGGGTGATGTCGTTGTTTCCGGCGCTGGGGTTGGAGAACTCTTTGACGATGCTGAAAAGTTCCTTGCTGTCGTGGGCGTTGTTGTCCAGTCGTTCTTTGAGTGCCGACTTCTTGGTGGCACGGATCAGCTGGTGGTGTTTGCGGGTGGCGTGCTTGAGGGCGGTCCTGTTGTCTGTGGTCTGGTCGAGTCGCCAGGCTTTCTCGAGAGTGCGGCAGTTCTTTTGGATTCCTTGAGTTCGTTGGTGAACCAAGGGGTTTTCTTGCTTCCGGGTCTGCTGGGAGGGTTTTTAGTGGTGCGAGGTCGTCGGCGCAGGCGGTCAGCCACTTGGCGAGGTTGCTGGCTGCTTCGTTTGGGTCCGTTGTGTTGGTGGGTATGTTCTGGCTGAGGGAGGCGGTGAGCTGCTCGGCGGTGATCTTGCTCCAGCTCCGGCGGGGAGCCTGTTGCGGGTGGTGGTGGGTCGCAGTCTTTCTGAAGCTGAAGTGGACGCAGCTGTGGTCGGTCCAGTGGAGTCCGGTGGCGTGGCTGAAGGAGATGTGCTTGCTGGAAGAGAAGACGGGGTCAAGCGTGTGGCCGGCGTAGTGGGTATTCTGCCCCAACCTCACCAGCATAAACACATTATGCAATCATCTCATAAGTCTAAACGCATTAGACAATAACCTCCCAAGCATAACTCACATTCGGGGCATAACTCACAGTACAGAATAATCTCACTAGCATAAACCACAATATGCAAAACCTCATAACATAAACCACAGTAGAGGCATAAAACAGGGTGCGTAAATCATGGTACATGAATCACATTTCCTAGCACCACATAAATCACATTAGGGCCTGGCGCCCTATCAAACTCACAGTCCCCCTGGCCAACTGACCTTCTCAAAAGGGGCTCAAATGCCTTATGTCCAAAATGTCAGGGCTGCTGCCAAGGCAGCGGAGTTCGCAATTGCGCTGGGGCAGAGGAGTGCATCTCACTCCTATCTTACTCAAAAATGCCCCCAAAGAACTGTGGCCTAAACGTGGCAGCTGACGCTAATTGCCGTGCAGCTGTGATGAATTGTAGGCCTGGGCACTCACTATGCCCTCTGAATAATTATGCACAAACGTTGCAGCTGCCCGCGCTGGTGCAGTGCAGCTGAGGATAAGAACGAAGTAAAGGGCCCTGGCACATCTGTGCCTCTTCAGCCCCACTCGGCTTATCTAAATCAAGTTGCCCCCTCGTTGCAGCTGCCCTCTGTCAGACGGGGCAGCTGTAGACATGGCACTGGCACTACACGTGCCATCTGAGCTCCGGGGCTCGTAAAAATGAAAGTGCCCCCTTCATGCAGCTGACCTCTAACAAGCGGGGCAGCTGTGCAAAAACAGTTATGCGGGGAGGCACGGGCACCCCTGGGCCCTCTAGACCCCTACGGGGGCCCTAGGAACACTGAAAATAAGGAGCCCATCGTTGGAGTGGCCCGCTCTCTGGCGGGTCCGCTCAGAACCATCCCAGCACCGGCAACGTACCTTGATAGGCACCACCACAGCGCACACTGAGCCCCACTCACCGGCTTGCAGGCTCCCTGGCGGGCGCAGCTTCACTAGAGGCGCTCTCTCGCTCCAGCGGCCGGTCGCGAAGAAGGCTGCGGGGCAGCCAGAGCCCTCGGGACTCCGGTCGGCTCCTCTTCGGTTCGCCATTGCGGGGTGGGCTCCCGCCTGGCTTCTCCTACACGCGGGGCTCACACAGCTCACGGAGCCCCTGGTCACTTCCCGCGCTCCTCTTCTCACTTCACCCGGGCCCCCTCCTGGGACCTGGGGCTTCTCTGGGCACATGCAGGGCTCCCACTGGCACACGGGAGCCCTGCTCGAGCGGACGCCGCCTTCACCTTGGCTCTTCCGCTTCCGTCCGTCAGGCCCCGCCCACAACCAGGCGGGCCGCGGCGGAGATGATCTTCTTTTGGCGGCAATGAGGGGTAGGCTCCCTCTTAATTTAAAATATAAAGCGGGGTGGGCACCCGCCGAAATTAAAATAAAACACCAGCGGGGTGGGCACCCGCAATTAAGATCAAGAATAAGCGGGGTGGGCACCCGCAAGAAATAGCGAAAAATGGGGGCTGGGCACCCGCCGTTTCCAGCATCATGGGGGAATCCCTCACGCCGGGATTCCCTCCAACAGGACGAGCAGCTCAGCGCTGCCAAAGCCCACGCATTCCTCGTCTGGCAAGAATCCAAATAAAGCGCTCACAGGGCGCTAGAAGCAGCACAAGGTCCTCTAATGGTCCTGGAGGATCAACAGCAACAACAGGTCCCAGCAAAAAGTTCCTTTAGGGATCAAGGGGGCAATGCATGGCCCAGGGAGGCAAGCCCTCGTGGCAGCCCCCCCTGGGCCCCAGCAGCAGCATGCCCCAGCAGGATTCAGGAACAAGAACAAGAACTGAACAAAAACATGGGGTCACAGCCCCTCTACTTATACGAACATTTCCTTTGTCTGTAGTGCAGGGCATGGGGAACCAGATGCAACTGGTTCAGGGGGGATTTGGAGCACTTTGTTTTCCAAGCTCCTCTTCCCCTTTGTCAGGTGGGGGCTAGGTGATCAGACACACCACAGGGGGCGGAGCCAGCATTGTACAGGCTGGGCACATTCCTATTCAGAGTCAGGGGATTACTCCTCCCACTACTCCCAGCCCAGGTGTCCCATTCAGCCTAGTGCTGACTCACCCTGCCCCTCCTGGAGCCACACACACCTCCCAGCCCCTGTCACTCACAAGCCAGACATGCAGTTCACCACAGGCAGGCAGACACATAGCACATAGAAATGCCAACTTCTAGAAGTGGCATTTCTCCCACAGTCATAATACATCTGCGCACACCATTGCGCAGCATTTATTCTCACAATTTCATACATACCAAACTTGACCACTCTGCTCCTCCCATACCATGAATTACCACTGACACACACTGATCAGGGAATCCCCAATACATTCCTATGGGAGGGCAGGCCAACCTTACTAATGTAACACAGAGAGCGCACACACTTTCCACTGGACCACAGTGCGAAAGTGCCCAGAGGCCTAAAACCACCAACACCAGGTCACAGAAAAAGGCAAAAAGTTTAGGGGTGAACCTGCCAAAAAGGGCCATGTCCAACACAACCCCCTTCCAGCCAATACGCAGGGTAGACCAATCACTACCTTGATGGGCTTCCCTGCTTCGGGCGATAGAACACGGACGAGGGCCCTCACTGCAGGGACACCCTCCGGTTCTACGCCACTCTAAACCCATGTGGTTCCCTCTGAAAAAGAACTCTCAGGCCCAACTAGGCTACCCCACTGGTACTCCCTAGTTGTCCACGGCTAGGACCAGGCCCTAGGCCACCCAGACGTCACTGGTCCTTGCCAATCCACAGAGTGGGGGGCAGTAACCCCTGGCACATAATAGCCATTCTCCACTCTCCTTCTCAGCATAGTTCCAAACTACCACTGATCCTCCAACCTAGGGTCCGCACTTTCAGGCTGACCAGAGGTCACAGGCGAAGCATCTCCTCACCCTACCTCTACTTCTGGGGTTCCGCACTCTCCCAGGAGAAGCACCCCCAGAACACAACTTTCCCACCAGTTCAGGACCTCTCTCCATCAACTGGTCTACCACCTGGGATCTAAGCTCACCAGCTGCGCCGGGGTCAGAGGCGAGGACTCCCTCCGTCTGCACCCCCTTCCAGAGCCCTATACCCCCCCAACTGGAGTGGTACCCCTAGAAGGCAAACCGGTCAGGACACTGATTACAGTTGCCCTTCTCTCCAGGACAGGAAACACCTGAACCTGGCTCCCCAACCCAGGGACGGTACCCTTTGGTCAGATGCCCGGCGAACCCGGACTTCATGGGGAGCACGCATGCCCCCCCTGAGGGTGACACATAACTAATGTGTCGTGTGACATTCTGCCTGGCGCAGAGCTCACGACCTCCTGTCCCTCTGACAGTGCGTGAAGATGCCCCAGGACAGAATTGGCATCACCATGGTCAATCACTGGTGACTCAGCCCTTCTGGCTGGCCCCTGACCCACTGGTTCTTCCACTGAGGACTCTTTCCCCCTCTCACCCCTCAATCTGGACTTCTGCACCCTCCACTTAGGAGTGGCACTGCCAGACACTAGAACTGATGGAAGCCTGATTACAGACACTCCCAGCACACCTAACAAGGGAGATCCCCCTCGAAGAACGGTCCAACAGGACAGACTAGGCTCCCTACCTGGTGTTCCCTCTAAGAACCATCCAGTACTGGAGACTGAGGTGCGGGCACTTCGGGACACAGCCCAATCTCACTCCTTCTCTTGCGAGACAGGATGTGAGTCCCTACAACCTCCTCACTATAAGGTTACCTAGCTGGGCTACTCTGAACCACTTCCACCACTCTGGGTTGGAAGACATCTGCACCATTCTTCTAGTATCCCTCCCCAATGCAAGCTCCCTAGAATCAAAGAACTCACACACTCCAACAGGTGTTGGCGCGACTCCGGAAAACAATTACGGGGCATGTTCTCTCTGACAGAACAGATTGAACAGCCCTTTAACACCATTTACCGTGCTAACCAATCACCCAAAACGTCCAGTGCACCAGAACACTCATCCACATACTCCCCCCACCAGACTGGTGAGACAGCATCTTACTGCCCCTGAATCTCAACCTGTCCCCCTCTTAACCGGGAACCAGGTACCATAGTCTGGGAACTGGGAATGGGACTTCCAGCACTAGACTTCATATTGCTGCCACCACTGGATCCCACCCTTACTGGGGATTCCAGAAAACTAAAACTGCACTTAGGGGATAATCTACCCCCCGAGCTAGTTACTCCATGCCAATTAAGTTACCACTCTAGGCCAACCCTAGAACCAGCAGACAGTACGGGGGCAGTCACTCCTTCAGCGTCAGGCCAACCCAAGAAATAGCACGATGGCACAAGGGCAGTCCCTCCTTCGGCTTCAGGCCAACCCAAGAAATAGCAGTCTGCACAAGGGCAGTCACTCCTCCAGATTCTCTGGTTTCTGTCCTTGTCAGGACCCCCAACTCATAGTGCAACAAGAACACACATTTCAAAAGAAATGATACTTAAAACAAACTCAGACACAATAATCCCCATCCATGTGACTATCTAAAATGCAGAGCTTGTAGTGTAACCAGTTGTCGCTGTGGTACTGCGCAAACGCAAGTCCTATCCTCATCTCTGACAACCAATGTTAGAAATGGGATCTCTGGTTGGCTAAGGCTTGCGCCAAAGCCAGGCAGAGACCACCACTCTAGTCAGGGTGAGGGAGTTACTTGGTAGCTTGGCAGCTTGGCACGAGCAGTCAGGCTTATCCTGGAGCCAATGTGTAAAGCGTTTGCGCAACACGCACACAGCAATAACATACCAGGCACACCACAAAAGGAACTCCACACAAGATTATATCAAAAATAGCCTTTGTATTCTCATAACACATTAGGATAGTAATCACATAATATACATTGTGCCACCTGGCACTAGGTAATATCTACAAGGGATTATGTACACCTGACAGGGCCAACTGGACCACTGTCAGAACCATCACAAAGTGAACTTAGTAAATGTAGAACTTATAATAATTGTAGCACAAATTGTAGATGTAGAATACAACCAGTAATTACTGGCAAAACCTCGTACTCAGCATCGTCCTGCAATCATAAACCATATTATGCAGTCATCATCACATTAGGCATGAAATATATTCTGCGCCAACCTCACCAGCATAAACACATTATGCAATCATCTCATAAGTCTAAACGCATTAGACAATAACCTCCCAAGCATAACTCACATTCGGGGCATAACTCACAGTAGAGAATAATCTCACTAGCATAAACCACAATATGCAAAACCTCATAACATAAACCACAGTAGAGGCATAAAACAGGGTGCGTAAATCATGGTACATGAATCACATTTCCTAGCACCACATAAATCACATTAGGGCCTGGCGCCCTATCAAACTCACAGTCCCCCTGGCCAACTGGCCTTCTCAAAAGGGGCTAAAATGCCCTATGTCCAAAATGTCAGGGCTGCTGCCAAGGCAGCGGAGTTCGCAATTGCGCTGGGGCAGAGGAGTGCATCTCACTCCTATCTTACTCAAAAATGCCCCGAAAGAACTGTGGCCTAAACGTGGCAGCTGACGCTAATTGCCGTGCAGCTGTGATGAATTGTAGGCCTGGGCACTCACTATGCCCTCTGAATAATTATGCACAAACGTTGCAGCTGCCCGCGCTGGTGCGGTGCAGCTGAGGATAAGAACGAAGTAAAGGGCCCTGGCACATCTGTGCCTCTTCAGCCCCACTGGGCTTATCTAAATCAAGTTGCCCCCTCGTTGCAGCTGCCCTCTGTCAGACGGGGCAGCTGTAGACATGGCACTGGCACTACACATGCCATCTGAGCTCCGGGACTCGTAAAAATGAAAGTGCCCCCTTCATGCAGCTGACCTCTAACAAGCGGGGCAGCTGTGCAAAAACAGTTATGCGGGGAGGCACGGGCACCCCTGGGCCCTTTAGACCCCTACGGGGGCACTAGGAACACCGAAAATAAGGAGCCCATCGTTGGAGCGGCCCGCTCTCTGGCGGGTCCGCTCAGAACCATCCCAGCACCGGCAACGTGCCTCGATAGGCACCACCACAGCACACACTGAGCCCCACTCACCGGCTTGCAGGCTCCCTGGCGGGCGCAGCTTCACTAGAGGCGCTCTCTCGCTCCAGCGGCCGATCGCGAAGAAGGCTGCGGGGCAGCCAGAGCCCTCGGGACTCCGGTTGGCTCCTCTTCGGTTCGCCAGTGCATGGTGGGCTCCCGCCTGGCTTCTCCTACACGCGGGGCTCCCACAGCTCACGGAGCCCCTGGTCACTTCCCGCGCTCCTCTTCTCACTTCACCCGGGCCCCCTCCTGGGACCCGGGGCTTCTCTGGGCACATGCAGGGCTCCCACCGGCACACGGGAGCCCTGCTCGAGCGGACGCCGCCTTCACCTTGGCTCTTCCGCTTCCGTCCGTCAGTTCCCGCCCACAACCAGGCGGGCCGTGGCGGAGATGATCTTCTTTTGGCGGCAATGAGGGGTAGGCTCCCTCAATTTAAAATATAAAGCGGGGTGGGCACCCGCCGAAATTAAAATAAAACACCAGCGGGGTGGGCACCCGCAATTAAGATCAAGAAAAAGTGGGGTGGGCACCCGCAAGAAATAGCGAAAAATGCGGGGTGGGCACCCGCCGTTTCCAGCATCATGGGAGAATCCCTCACGCCGGGATTCCCTCCAACAGGACGAGCAGCTCAGCGCTGCCAAAGCCCACGCATTCCTCATCTGGCAAGAATCCAAATAAAGCGCTCACAGGGCGCTAGAAGCAGCACAAGGTCCTCTAATGGTCCTGGAGGATCAACAGTAACAACAGGTCCCAGCAAAAAGT
>CAWUFW010006996.1:130000-142500 GCA_963921515.1 Calotriton arnoldi
CCTGCTCGAAGAGCGGCCATCTGGTCGCTCTGTGCCCTAACAAATAGGGCAAGCGGGTGCCGAGGCATGGGGGGCCGGAGGCCCGGGGCCCCAGCTGGGCCTCAGCCATGGGGCTGCAAGGGGGGGATCCGACGGGCCCTCCGACCCGGGGCCCGCAGACACCTTGACTAGAAGGTGAAGTGGGGGAGGTCTACAAAGGACCGACGGACCCCCGTCCCAGGCCCTTGGCATGGCAGCAGGCCGGGGGACGGGGCTCAGGTCTGGAGCACCCGACCCGGGGCACAGGGGGCCCCTGGTCCCAGCCGGGGCTACCGGGCCGAGAGGCACAGGGGAAGCCTCCCCGGGCCCGCAGGACCCCATCCCGGGCACCCTGCCACACGGCAGGCCCGAGGACGGAGCCCGGCATGGGGAGGCCGCCCTCCTCGGGGCCCTCATGGGCCCCAGACAGAGCTCCTGAACCCAGCCAAACAAGGGGGGCTACCCGGGCACGACGGAACCCCGTCTCGCGCCTTTGGCATGGCAGCAGGCCGGGGGACGGGGCCCAGGGCTGGAGCACCCAACCCGGGGCCTGGTGGGGCCCCTGGACCCAGCCTGGGCTCCCGGGCCCAGAGGTGCAGGGGAAGCCTCCCCGGGCCCGCAGGACCCTATCCCGGGCACCCTGCCATGCGGCAGGCCTGAGGACGGAGCCCGGGGTGGGGAGGTCGCCCTCCTCAGGGCCCTCAGGGGCACCAGACGGAGCTCCTGAACCCAGCCAAGCGAGGGGGGCTCCCCAGGCACGACGAAACCCCGTCTCAGGCCTTTGGCATGGCGGCAGGCCAGGGGACAGGGCCCGGGGCTGCACCACCCGAACCGGGGCCCGGTAGGGCCCCTGGACCCAGCCGGGGATCCTGGGGCCAGAGGCGCAGGGGAAGCTTCCCCAGGCCCACGGGCCCCCGTCCCGGGCACCCCGCCACACGTTGGGCAGGGGGACAGTGCCCCGGGCTGGGGGGGGGGGGCGTCCTGGCCCATCCGGCTGCCAGCTGAGGACCGCTAGGCCGAGAGAGGTTTTGAAGTACCCTGTCCCTAGTAATCCGGAGGAAGGCTACCCCCCTTTCTGGCAACCCGTGCATACCGCGAGACTGAGGGGACCCAAGGCGCAGACGCGCCCGACCTCCTGGAGCCCTGGCTGGGATCGGGGAGGCAAACAAGCCCTCATCGGGACTTCCAGGGCAGCCCGGCCATCTGGTCGCCCCATTGGAAAGCATTGTGCGCGACCCGATGGCCGAGGGGGAAGGCGCGAACAGATGGCCGGGCCCAAAGGATGCCAATCTGCCCAACCTGAGCCTTCACGGGAGAGCTACTGCCTGCCCTTCGAACGGCTTGGGGGCTCTGCGTTCCGGGGGCTCAGAGACCCCTGCTGGGCCTCGGGCCCCAGGGTGCAGACGGGGGTCTACGATGGACCTCCAACCCGGGGTCCCCCAGGCACCTTGACAGGTGGGCAAAGCAGGAGGGAGGCCTGCCTGGGCCCAACAGACCCCCATCCAGGGACCATGGCGGAGCAGGGGGACGGAGCCTGGTCCCCAAAGCCTGGCCGGAGGTCTCAGGCCGGCACACGCAGGGGAGGCCTCATCAATGCCCGCATCCCGGGCTCCCTGCCACGCGGCAGGCCTGAGGACGAAGCCCGGGGTGGGGAGGTCACCCTCCACACCGGGCCACCAAGGGCCCCTGCCGGGGCTCCTGAACCCAAACCGAGCTGGGGAACGCCTGATGGGCCCCGGGCCCATGGCGGAGCGGAGGACGGAGCCCAGTGTAGGGAGCGCCTGGCCAGAGCTTTTGGGCCCAGACGCCCAAGGGAGGACCGGCCAGGCCCGATGGAGCCCGTCCCAGGCACTTTGCCACGCAGCTGGCCGGAGGACGGAGCCCCGGACAGGGTGGAAGGTGGTGCCCGGTCCCAGCCCATCTGGTCCCCAGCTGAGAACCGCTAGCCTGTGAGAGGTCCTGGCATACCCTGTCCCTTAGTAATCCGGAGGAAAGCTTCCCTTCTTTCTGGTAACCCACGCACACTGAGTGACGGAGGGGACCCAGGGCGCGGAGGCGCCCGACCTCCTGGAGCCCTGGCTGGGATCGGGGAGGCAGGAGAGCCCCCATCGGGACTTCCAGGCCGGCCCGGCCATCTGGTCGCCCCATTGGAAAGCATTGCATGTGACCAGATGGCTGAGGGGAAACGCGTGACCAGATAGCTGGGCCCGAAGGACGCCAATCTGCCCACCCTGAAGCCTTCGCAGGAGGGCTCCTGCCTGCCCTTTGGAGGGCTCGGGGGTTCTGCCTCCCTGGGGCTCAGACACTCCAGCTGGGCCTCAGGCCCGGGGCTGAGAATGGGGGTCCCCGGCGGACCTCCGACCCGGGCCCATGGCAGAGCTTAACCCATCCCTGGGCCTGCCCGGCGGTCCCGGGCCAGGCTGCGCGGGGGAGGCCTCCACTGGCCTGCGTCGGGCCACCAAGGGCCCCGGCCTATGCTCCTGAACCCAGCCTAGCTAGGGAAGGCCCCCCAGGGCCCAGGGCGTGGGACGGAGCCCGGGGTGGGAGCACCCGGCCAGAGCTCTTGGGCCCGGACGCCCAGGGCAGGACTGCCTAGGACCGATGGAGCCTGTCCCGGGCACTTTGCCACGTGGCGGGCTGGAGGGAGCACCGGGCAGTGGGGAGGTGTTGTCCGGGCCTAACCCATCTGGTCCCCGGCTGAGAAGTGCCAGCCCGGGAGCGGTTCTGACATACGCTGCCCCTAGTAATCCGGAGGAAGGCTACCCTTCTTTCTGGTAACCCGTGCGCACAGAGTGACGGAGGAGATCCAGGGCACGGGGGCGCCCAACCTCCTGGAGCCCTGGCTGGGATCGGGGAGGCAAACGAGCCCTCATCGGGACTTCCAGGGCAGCCCGGCCATCTGGTCACCCCATTGGAAAGCATTGTGCGCGACCAGATGGCCGAGGGGAAAGGTGCGACCAGATGGCCGGGCCCGAAGGACGCCAATCTGCCCGCCCCGATCCTTTACCAGAGAGCTCCCGCCTGCCCATGCAGGGCTCGGTGGCTCTGCGTCCCGGGCGGCTCGGAGACCCCAGCTGGGCCTCAGGCCTGGGGCTGAGAATGGGGGTCACCGGCAGACCTCCGACCCGGGCCCATGCGGAGCTTAACCCATCCCTGGGCCTGCCCGGCGGTTTCGGGCCAGGCCGCGTGGGGGAGGCCTCCACCGGCCTGGGTCAGGCCACCAAGGACCCTGGCCTATGGTCCTGAACCCAGCCAAGCTGGGGAAGGCCCGCCCGGGCCCAGGGCGTGGGACGGAGCCCAGGGTGGGATCACCCGGCCAGAGCTCTCGGGCCCGGACTCCCAGAGGAGGACTGCCCAGGACCGATGGAGCCAGTCCCGGGCACTTTGCCGCGCTGCGGGCCGGAGGAGGGAGCCCCGGGCAGTGGGGGAGCTGTTATCCGGGCCTAGCCCATCTGGTCCCCGGCTGAGAACTGCCAGCCCGGGAGCGGTTCTGGCATACCCTGCCCCTAGTAATCTGGAGGAAAGCTACCCTTCTTTCTGGTAACCCATGCGCACCGACTGACGGAGGGGACCCAGGGCACGGGGCGCCCGACCTCCTGGAGCCCTGGCTGGGATCGGAGAGGCAAACGAGCCCTCATCGGGACTTCCAGGGCAGCCCGGCCATCTGGTCACCCCATTGGAAAGCATTGCGCACGACCAGATGGCCGATGGGAAAGGCGCGACCAGATGGGCAGGCCCAAAGGACGCCAATCTGCCCGCCCCGAGCTTTCGCTGGAGGGCTCCCGCCTGCCCATGCAGGGCTCGGGGGCTCTGCGTCCCGGGGAGCTCGGAGACCCCAGCTGGTCCTCAAGCCCGGGGCTGAGAATGGGGGTCGCCCCGGACCGCAGACCCAGGCCCATGGCGGAGCTTAACCCATCCCTGGGCCTGCCCGGCGGTCCCGGGCCAGGCCACGCGGGGGAGGCCTCCACCGGCCTGCGTCGGGCCACCAAGGGCCCTGGCCTATGCTCCTGATCCCAGCCAGGCTGGGGAAGGCCCGCCCGGTGAAGGAAGTGGCCCAAAAATGGGTCACTCGGGTCATAAGGACCACCTCTATGCCTTCCCAAATAATGAAGAGTCAGTCAGACAGTAGAGAATACAAACCAAAGATATTTATTTATAATCACAGCTCTGGAGCCCGGTCTGACCAGCCTCATGAAAAGACCGTCGAGGGACTGCCTTTCTCAAGCATAGAGGGAAAGATTATAGGTCCTAGCATGAGTACAAGACACACCCACCCAGTAACTTTCCACAGAGAGCAGCGTAGAACAAAGGGGCACACAGAGATCAGCTAAGAGTCCGAGACCGGGCACACACCATCTGTGTGCCAAGGTCATTCTGTCTGCCTTCACAGCAGAGTCAGGGGAGCAAGCTTCTATTTCATGAGAGAGATGTGCAGAAATACAAAACAATGTATCCATTAGTTCAGTGAGGCCCAACCTTGAGAGACACAGAAGAAGATCAGCACGTCTACTACTTGCAGAGCCAGGGAACAATTAATTGCAAACATGGCCTAGAATTGGCGGCTAAGTATAAAATGGCGCAGCAAAGGCTAACTTAACCATCATTACATATGGTAGCACAGATCAGACTTTTAATTTAATTCTAACACCGGGCCCAGGGCGTGGGACGGAGCCCGGGGTGGGAGCACCCGGCCAGAGCTCTCAGGCCCAGACGCCCAGGGGAGGACTGCCCAGGACCAATGGAGCCCGTACCGGGCACTTTGCCGCGCAGCGGGCCGGAGGAGGGAGCCCCGGGCAGTGGGAAGGTGTTGTCGGTGCCTAGCCCATCTGGTCCCTGGCTGAGAACTGCCAGCCAGGAGCGGTTCTGGCATACCCTGCCCCTAGTAATCTGGAGGAAAGCTACCCTTCTTTCTGGTAACCCGTGCACACAGAGTGACGGAGGGGACCCAGGGCACGGGGTGCCCGACCTCCTGGTGCACTGGCTGGGATCGGGGAGGCAAACGAGCCCTCATCGGGACTTCCAGGGCAGCCCGGCCATCTGGTCACCCCATTGGAAAGCATTCCGCATGACCAGATGGCCGAGGGGAAAGGCGCGACCAGATGGCCGGGCCCGAAGGACGCCAATCTGCCCGCCCGAGCCTTCACCGAGGGCTCCCGCCTGCCTATGCAGGGCTGAGGGGCTCGGGGGCTCTGCGTCCCGGGAGGCTCGGAGACCCCAGCTGGGCCTCAGGCCCGGGGCTGAGAATGGGGGTTCCCGGCGGACTTCCAACCTGGGCCAATGGCATAGCTTAACCCATCCCTGGGCATGCCCGGCGGTCCTGGGCCAGGCGGCACGGGGGAGGCTTTCACTGGCCTGCGTCGGGCCACCAAGGGCTCCGGCCTATGCTCATCAACCCAGCCAAGCTGGGGAAGGCCCGCCCGGGCCCAGGGCATGGGATGGAGCCCAGGGTGGGAGCACCCGGCCAGAGCTCTCGGGCCCGGACGCCCAGGGGAGGACTGCCCAGGACCGATGGAGCCCGTCCCTGGCACTTTGCCACGCGGCGGGCCGGAGGAGGGAGCCCCGGGCAGTGGGGAGGTGTTGTCCGGGCCTAGCCCATCTGGTCCCCAGCTGAGAACTGCCAGCCCGGGAGCGGATCTGGCATACCCTGACCCTAGTAATCCGGAGGAAAGCTACCCTTCTTTCTGGTAACCCGTGCGCACAGAGTGAAGGAGGGGACCCAAGGCACAGGGTGGCCGACCTCCTGGAGCCTTGGCTGGGATCAGGGAGGCGGGCAAGCCCCCATCGGGACTTCCAGGCCGGCCCGGCCATCTGGTCGCCCCATTGGAAAGCATTGCGCGCGACCAGATGGCCGAGGGGAAAGGCTGGGCCCGAAGGACGCCAATCTGCCCGCCCCGAGCCTTCGGGGGAAGGCTCCCGCTTGCCCTTTGGAGGGCTCGGCACCAGGGACCCCTGTCCCGGGCAGACGGACCCTTGGCAGGCTGCAGGATGGGGGCTCCACACCCCAGGCCCTGCCCGAAACCCAGGCCCTGGGCCTGGTCCCTGCTTCTCAACCCAGCCAGGCCGGGGGGATCTTGGAGCCTGCCCGGGCTCGAGGGACCCCTGTCCCAGGCAGACGGACCCTTGGCAGGCCGCAGGACAGGGCTCCCACACCCCAGGCCCTGCCCGAAACCCAGGCCCCGGGCCCGGTCCCTGCTTCTCAACCCAGCCAGGCCGGGGGGATCTGGAAGCCTGCCCGGGCACGAGGGACCCCCGTCCTGGGCACACAGACCCTCGGCTGGCCGCAGGACGTGGGCTTCTGTTCCACGGATTTTTTCCATAACTCCGTGGAGCTCTGCGTAGTGGCACTACGCCAACTCTGCCCACCCCTAACCAAAACTCCTACGACGCTGTGGAAAGGAGTTAGCCAGCCACCTCCCCACCTGGCCCGGTCCCTGCTTCTGAACCCAGCCAGGTCGGGGGAGCCTGCCCTGGCCCGATGGACCCCGTGACGGGCACCCAGACCCTCGCCAGGCTGCAGGACGGGGGCTCCCGCACCACAGGGCCCGCGTAGGGGTGGGCAGAGAACTCTGCTCCGCCAGCGGAGCGGAGTTAGCCAGCCACCCCCGCCCCCTGGCCTGGTCCCTGCTTCTGAACGCAGCCAGGTCGGTGAGCCTGCCCTGGCCCTGATGGATCCCCGTCCCCAGCGCCCGGACCCTCGGATGGCTTGCAGGACCGGGGGGCTCCCGCACCCTGGGGCCCGCCAGACGGAGCTAGAGCCATGGGCCCAGTCCAAGCTTCCGAACCCTAGCCAGGCCGGGGAGAGCCTCCCCGGGCCCCGGTGGACCCCAGTCCCCAGCACCCGGACCCTCGGCTGGCTTGCTGGATAGGGGGCTCCCACACCCCGGGGCCCACCGGACGGAGCTCGAACCCCGACCCGGTCCTAGTAGCTATTGCAGGTGTCATCTTCACATGCTGCCTATGTGTCAATTGCCTTCCAGCATGCTGCACCTATTGTGTGAGTAAACTCACCCCTACCCCTAAATTGCCAGGCCGTAATGATAAATTCTCTACTATGATGATGCAAGAAATACAGGATATGATGCAGATAGATGAGGGTATTTTTGAGTACTAAAAATATCTTGCTATACATGTGTTGCTTTATTTTCCTTTGATATTAGAGTGATGTCGGAGGGACGGTCGGAAATGAAAGCTAGGAGGCCGTATAGGATGTGCAATTGTGAAAATAAGTTTATTTAGGTCTTCAGTATAGGGAAGTGGAGGATGGGGAACGGTAAATGGGCTACTGGAGTCTTGAGCTCCGGGTACAGTTCGTCAGGGGGAGGGAGTGGTGAGTCATCGTGAGTAGAGAGCTTCTGTTTCCGGGTCTTGAATTCCTTTCTCGCCGGTGGTGGTTCCCCAGGATACTCGGAGGGAAAAACAAGAAATAAATGGCGGTAAGTACTCTGGTCTATTGCGCTCTTTTGTTATACCCTTCACCTTTCCGGGTGTTGCTAGTGCTATAGAGCAGGAACGACGGTGGGACACGTGAGGGAGGGGTGTGCAGGGATGAGGAAGAAGAAGTCGTGAAAGGGAAAAGGACAAGAAAAGCCAGTACAGCCTATCAGCGGTTTTGTGAGCTTAACAGGGAGGAAGCTAGGTCAGTGATGTAACGATAGGGGAAGGCCTGGGTTGAAGACCTCTGTTGCTCCCATGCCAACGAAGAATCCCCCAAAGAAAAAGAAAGGCAACAGAACAAGCAGCCTTCAAGGATCAAAACCAAAAGAATACAATGCATGCAAGGCTGACTTCTAAAAACATACACAAGGAGCTGTTTTTGTCACATCTCTGCATTCGTTTGATCTTTGCCTTTTCTGTGTTGGGTGGTGAAATGAAACGGCTGAAGGGCCAGAAACCATCGTAGGATGCGGTCATTGTGTCCCTTGTTTCTGGCAAGCCATTCCAGAGGAGCGTGATCAGTGTATAGGACAAATCCGTTTCCTTCCAGATAGTATTTCAAGGATTCTACGGCCCATTAAATAGCAAGGGCCTCCTTCTCTATAACTGCATACTTGCTTTCTCTAGGGAACAGCTTTCTACTGATGTATATCACGGGTTTCTCTTGTCCCTGTGAATCTTTTTGTGACAAAACCGCCCGAGTCCTTTCTCTGAGGCGTCGGTCTGTACAATGAACGGCTGTGTTTAGTCAGGGCTTAAGAGGACAGGCTCGGTGGTGAGCAGGGTCTTTAGGTGGGAAAAGGCCTGTAGGACACTGGGTGAGGTTTTTTTTAATTCTCTCTCCGTATGCATGTCTTTTTTTAAGAGATCGGTCAAGGGGGCCGCCACCTCGGAAAAGTCAGGAATAAATCTCCTGTAGTATCCTAGTATACCCAGAAAAGCCCGGAGGTCCCTGCGTTTTGTGGGGAATGGTAGTTTGGATATTGCCGCTACTTTCTCTGTTTGTGGTTTGATAAACCCCTCTCCCAGGAGGTAACCCAGATACTTTACAGACCTAGCGGCCAGATGACTTTTGGCAGGATTTATGGTGAGCCCCCCCCTTTCTAGGGCCTGAATGGTTTGCTCTAGGTGAAGTAAGTGGAGGTCCCATGTATCGCTGTAAATGACTATGTCATCTATATATGCCGAAGCGTATTCCCGGTGGGGTTTAAGGATCAGATTCATAAGGCGCTGAAAAGTGGCCGGGGCACCATGCAGACCAAATGGTAGCATTTTAAACTGGAACAACCCTCCCGGGGTGGAGAAAGCGGTCTTTTCTTTATCGCATTCTCTAAGGGGGACCTGGCAGTACCCCTTATACAAGTCTAGGGTACTGATATATTTTGATTTCCCCAACTTTTCGATCATCTCGTCTACACAGGGTAGAGGGTAGGCGTCGAAACGGGAGATCTTATTAACTTCCCTGAAATCGATGCAAAAACGAATGGAACCATCGGGTTTGGGCACGATGACAATCGGAGAATTCCATTCGCTTTTGGAGTGTTCGATAATGCCCATATTCAGCATTTGTTGGATCTCTGCCTCAATAGCACCCCTTCTGGCCTCAGGTATCCGGTATGGTCTCAACTGTACCGTCCTCTTTGGTTCCGTGTGAATGGCGTGATTGACGAAAGAAGTTTTCCCTGGGGTTAGGGAGAACACCCTTTCGAGAGATAACAACCTGCTCTTCAGCTCCTTCCTTTGAGGAAGGGGCAGGTCGGGGTCTATACTCTGTACGAACAGGGGATCGTTCTTACCCTGGCTGACCAGAAAGGCTGGTCGGGGTCCTTCCCATTTCTTTTGGAGATTTATGTGGTAAATCTGGGTATTTCTCCTCTCCTTGGGGTCTAACTCCAATCGGTATGTTACCGGGGTCACTTGCTCAAGGACCCTAAAGGGGCCCTGCCATTGTCCCAACATTTTATGTTCCGAAGTGGGTCTCATCACTAGTACCAAGTCATCTACGTTCAGTTTCCATTCTTTTGTTTTTTTGTCATACTGTCTTTTTTGTTGGTCTTGGGCCTGTTCCATATGGGTTTTCACTATACTTCTGATTTTATACAGTCTGGTTTTTAACCCCAGGACGTACTCGGGTAGTGGTTTTGTACCCTCGGGCTCCTCCTCCCACTCTTCTTTTAACATATCTAGAAGAGTCCGGGGTTGTCGACCATAAAATAATTCGAACGGGGAATACCCGGTGCTCTTCTGTTGTATACACCAAAGAGCAAAAAGAGTCAAGGGTAACATTTCCTCCCATTTCCGGGCTTCGAGTTCAAACTGTTTTTTTAGGGTGGTTTTTAATGTAGCGTTATACCTTTCGCAGAGACCGTCTGTCTGGGGGTGATAAGCAGCTGTTCTGATCTGTTTTATGTGTAGTTGTTGGCAGACCTGTTTCATCAGGTTTGACACGAAGGGGGTGCCTTGGTCAGTTATGATTTCTTTGGGGAAGCCAACCCTGGAAAAGATATTTATCATTGACTTTGCTATTTGGGTAGCATTCGGTTGCCTTATTGCTACGGCTTCTGGGAAGCGGGTGGCATAGTCGACTAAAACCAAGGCATATCTACACCCACTACGGGAGGGAAGTAGGGGACCGATGATGTCCATCCCGACCCGGGAAAACGGTTCCTCGATTACCGGGAGGGGACATAAAGGGACCCGTGCGGGCATCACCCGGCTGTTTTTTTGGCATATGGTACACTCTTTACAAAATTTTCGAACCTGTTGATACACCCCCGGCCAATAAAAGTGTTCTAGAATCGCCCTTTCGGTCTTTTCTCCCCCGAAATGACCCCCCAAGAGGTAGCTGTGGGCCAGATACAGGACCTTCTCTCGGTGTGACCGTGGAACCAATAGCTGGGGCTTGGCGTCTTTCCCTCCCTTCCTATATAAGAGGCCATTATTCCTAAAAAACTTGATCTGGGTCTTCTTGCTCTAAGGACCTATTCCATGCTTCATACAATGCGGAATCGTCTCTCTGTGCGGCTCTAAAGTCCTGGTCATGTTCCCATACCTTGGTGGTGGCAGTTTGTGTTAGCGACACCGGGGCGCCCTGATGTTTCTCGGTTCTTCTCTGTTTCTTGCTTTTGCGCGACTTCCCGGGACACAGTTCATGATCAGGCACTCTTGAAAAGGGAGCGGTTCGTCTCCATTCAGTTTCCTCAGGGACTGTTTCTAGGAGCAACCGATTCATGTGGGGATAGTCAGTCCCCAGTATAAAAGGCTTCGGCAACTGGGGAATGAGCCCCACTTTGAGTGGAACGGGCTCTAGAGCGGGGTCGTGTTGGATGAATACTTCGGTGGTATTATAGGGCTTCTGGTCCCCATGCACGGACTGGATGGTCACCATGCCTGTCTCGGTTTTCACCCCCCCGGGAATGATCTGGGGTTGGATGACACTTTGTAGGCATCCTGTGTCAATAAGGGCGCCCCTTTTTTCTCCATTCACTCTCACGATTCTATGAAATGGAGGTGAACCAGACGGTATGGGGTTACAGACAAAGGACCGGGTGAGCCCGATGTCCATGGGCTCCTCCTTTTGAGGAAAAACGCGTGCGATGTGTCCATATGCCCCGAAATTAAAATATTGAGGGCCCAAAGAAGTTGGTGGCCGAAAGGAAGGTGGTGGTGGTCCAGGTAACATGGTCACGGTTTCTGGTTTCCTCATAGGAGGTGGCCTAAGGGCACGAGGATTGGAGCCCCCACTTCCGTGTTTCCACTGTCCCTCATCCCGCCCCTTTTGGGTCTCCTGCGCACGACTGTACGCACTCGCTATCTCCACCTCCCTTTCTAATGTGAGGTCCGTGTGTTGCCTGACCCATCGTTGGATAGGGGGGTGAAGGGAAGACAAATACTGTTCAAGGTACACTTTTTCCATTATTGCTTCTTTCGTGGATTGTTCGGGTCTCAACCATCTGTCCGTCATATCACGTACCCTGTAGTACAGCGCACGCGGTGTCTCTTGGGGTCCTTCCTTGATTTGACGCAAACGAATCCTATAGGTCTCCTGGTCTAGACCCATTCTCTCAAGGATAGTCTTTTTGATGTCAGGATAAGGTGTAACCCCAAGGGGGTTTGCGGCCTGATAGGCGGCTTGGAGTTCTCCCGACAGAAGGGGACCTAGATATTGGCCCCATTTATCCTCTGGCCATACAGCTACTCGAGCCATCCACTCGAAATTAGCGGAAAAAAAATCTGGGTCCTCCCCACTGACGTATTTCTGCAATACTACTGAGGGAAGGGCAGGATGGCCTCTCTGCTGTGTCAAGGTTTCGGCCAATCTCGTGATCACAGTTTCCTGGGTCTGGCTTTGCTCCGTGAGGGATTTATGGAGTTTCTCGCGATCCTCTTCGGCTACTGTGAGGAATCTCTCCATAACTTGTCCCAGTTTCTCCTGGTTTTCGGCCATCCTCTTTAGTGCGGCCTCCATTTCCGGCGACCCCACTTCTGACACCACCTGTCGGAGGGACGGTCGGAAATGAAAGCTAGGAGGCCGTATAGGATGTGCAATTGTGAAAATAAGTTTATTTAGGTCTTCAGGATAGGGAAGTGGAGGATGGGGAACGGTAAATGGGCTACTGGAGTCTTGAGCTCCGGGTACAGTTCGTCAGGGGGAGGGAGTGGTGAGTCGTCGTGAGTAGAGAGCTTCTGTTTCCGGGTCTTGAATTCCTTTCTCGCCGGTGGTGGTTCCCCAGGATACTCGGAGGGAAAAACAAGAAATAAATGGCGGTAAGTACTCTGGTCTATTGTGCTCTTTTGTTATACCCTTCACCTTTCCGGGTGTTGCTAGTGCTATACAGCAGGAATGACGGTGGGACACGTGAGGGAGGGGTGTGCAGGGATGAGGAAGAAGAAGGAGTCGGGAAAGGGAAAAGGACAAGAAAAGCCAGTACAGCCTATCAGCGGTTTTGTGAGCTTAACAGGAAGGAGGCTAGGTCAGTGATGTAACGATAGGGGAAGGCCTGGGTTGAAGACCTCTGTTGCTCCCATGCCAACGAAGAATCCCCCAA
>CAWUFW010006996.1:147500-152500 GCA_963921515.1 Calotriton arnoldi
GCGGGACCCCGTCCTGGGCACCCTGCCACATGGTAGGCCTGAGGACGGAGCCCAGGTCGGGGGATGGGGCCCAGGGCTGGAGCACCCGCCCCGGGGCCCGGCGGGGCACCTGGACCCAGCCACGGGGCCAGGGGCGCAGGGGAAGCCTCCCCGGCCCTGCGGGACCCTGTCCTGGGCACCCTGCCATGTGGCAGGCCTGAGGACAGAGCTCAGGGTGGGGAGGCCGCCCTCCCCGGGGCCCTCAGGGGCCCCGGATGGAGCTCCTGAACACAGCCAAGCGTGGGGGGCCCCCCCGGGCACGACGGAACCCTGTCTCGGGCCTTTGGCATGGCAGCAGGCTGGGGGATGGGGCCCAGGGCTGGAGCACCCGACCCGGGGCCCGGTGGGGCCCCTGGACCCAGCCGGGGCTCCCGGGCTTAGAGGCGCAGGGGAAGCCTCCCCGGGCCTGCGGGACCCCGTCCTGGGCACCCTGCCATGCGGCAGGCCTGAGGACGGAGCCTGGGGTGGGGAGGCCACCCTCCCTGGGGCCCTCAGGGGCCACGGACGGAGCTCCTGAACCCAGCCAAGCGAGGGGGGCTCCCTGGGCACGACGGAACCCTGTCTCGGGCCTTTGGCATGGCGGCAGGCCGGGGGATGGGGCCCAGGGCTGGAGCACCTGACCCGGGGCCCGGCGGGGCCCCTGGACCCAGCCGGGGCTCCCAGGCCCAGAGGCGCAGGGGAAGCCTCCCCGGGCCCGCTGGACCCCATCCCGGGCACCCCGCCACGCGGCAGGCCCGAGGACGGAGCCCGGGGTGGGGAGGACACCCTCCCCGGGGCCTCGGCTGGAGCTCCTGAACCCAGCCAAGCAGGGGGAGGCTCCCCGGGCCCAGCGGAACCCCATCTCAGGCCCCTGGCGGAGCGGCAGGCCAGGAGACTGAGCCTGGGGCCCCTGGACCCCATTGGGGCTCCCAGGCAGAGGTGAGGCTACACGTTGGCCCAGGAGACGGTGCCCCGGGCTGGGGGGGCGTCCTGGCCCGTCCGGCTGCCGGCTGAGGACCGCTAGGCCGAGAGTGGTTTTGAAGTACCCTCCACCCCAGGGCCACCAAGGGCCCCTGCCGGGGCTCCTGAACCCAAACCGAGCTGGGGAACGCCCGACGGGCCCCCGGCCCATGGCGGAGGGGAGGACGGAGCCCAGTGTTGGGAGTGCCTGGCCAGAGCTCTCGGGCCCGGACGCCCAAGGGAGCCCATCCCGGGCACTTTGCCACGTGGTGGGCCGGAGGACACAGCCCCGGACAGGGGGAAGGTGGTGCCCGGTCCCAGCCCATCTGGTCCCCAGGTGAGAACCGCCAGCCCGAGAGGGGTTCTGGCATACTCTGTCCCTTAGTAATCCAGAGGAAAGCTACCCTTCTTTCTGGTAACCCACGCTCACCGAGTGATGGAGGGGACCCAGGGCGCGGAGGCGCCCGACCTCCTGGAGCCCTGGTTGGGATCGGGGAGGCGGGCGAGCCCCCATCGGGACTTCGAGCCGGCCCGGCCATCTGGTCGCCCCATTGGAAAGCATTGCGCGTGACCAGATGGCCGAGGGGAAAGGCGCGACCAGATGGCCCAGCCCTAAGGACGCCAATCTGCCCACCCCGAGCCTTCACGGGAGGGCTCCCGCCTGACCTTTGGAGGGCTTGGGGGCTCTACCTCCTGGGGGCTCGGAGACCCCAGCTGGGCCTCAGGCACGGCGAGGCCCGCAGGAGCTCTCGGGCCCGGACGCCCAAGGGAGGACTGGCCGGGGCCCGATGGAGCCCGTCCAGGGTACTTTGCTGCGCGGCGGGCCGGAGGACGGAGCCCCGGACAGGGGGGAAGGTGTTGTCTGGTTCCAGCCCATCTGGTCCCCGGCTGAGAACCGCCAGCCGAAGGGCGGTTCCGGCATACCCTGCCCCTAGTAATCCGGAGGAAAGCTACCCTTCTTTCTGGTAACCAGTGCGCACCGAGTGACGGAGGGGACCCAGGGCATGGGGGTACCTGACCTCCTGGAGCCCTGGCTGGGATCAGGGGGGCGGGTGAGCCCTCATCGGGACTTCCAGGCCGGACAGGCCATCTGGTCACCCCATTGGAAAGCATTGCGCGCGACCAGATGGCCGAGGGGAAAGGCGCGACCAGATGGCTGGGCCCGAAGGATGCCAGTCTGCCCGCCCTGAGCCTTCACTGGAGAGCTGCCGCCTGCCCATGCAGGGCACGGGGGCTCTGTGTCCCGGGGGCTCGGAGAACCCAGCTGGGCCTTAGGCCTGGGGCTGAGAATGGGGGTCCCCGGCGGACCTCCGACCCAGGCCCACTGCGGAGCTTAACCCATCCCTGGGCCTGCCCGGCAGTCCCGGGCCAGGCCGCGTGGGGGCCGCCTCCACCGGCCTCCGTCGGGCCACCAAGGGCCCCGGCCTATGCTCCTGAACCCAGCCAAGCTGGGGAAGGCCCGCACGGGCCCAGGGCGGAGGATGGAGCCCGGGGTGGGAGCACCCGGCCAGAGCTCTAGGGCCCGGACGCCCAGGGGAGGACTGCCGGGGACAGATGGAGCCTGTCCCGGGCACTTTGCCACGCAGTGGGCCAGAGGAGGGAGCCCCGGGCAGTGGGTAGGTGTTCTCCGGGCCTAGCCCATCTGGTCCCCGGCTGAGAACTGCCAGCCCGGGAGCGGTTCCGGCATACCCTGCCCCTAGTAATCTGGAGGAAAGCTCCCCTTTTTTCTGGTACCCTATGCGCACCAAGTGATGGAGGGGACCCAGGGCGCGGAGGCGCCCGGCCTCCTGGAGCCCTGGCTGGGATAGGGGAGGTGGGCGAGCCCCCATCAGGACTTCCAGGCCAGCCTGGCCATCTGGTCGCCCTACTGGAAAGCAATTCGCACGACCAGATGGCCGAGGGGAAAGGCGCGACCAGATGGCCGGGCCCAAAGGACGCCAATCTGCCCACCCTGAGCCTTCGGGGGAGGGCTCCTGCTTGCCCTTTGGAGGGCTCGGGGGCTCTGCATGAGGGACCCCTGTCCTGGGCAGACGGACCCTTGGCAGGCCGCAGGACGGGGGCTCCCACACCCCAGGCCCTGCCTGAAACCCAGACCCCGGGCCAGTCCCTGCTTCTCAACCCAGCCAGGCCGGGGGGATCTGGGAGCCTGCCCGGGCACGAGGGACCCCCATCCCCAGCGCCCAGACCCATGGCCCGCCGGACGGAGCTCAAGCCCTGGGTCTGTCCCATCTTCCGAACCCTAGCCAGGATGGGGAGAGCCTCCCGGGCCCTGGTGAACCCCAGTCCCCAGCACCTGGACCCTCGGCTGGTTTGCAGGACGGAGGGCTCCCGCACCCCGGGCCCGCCGGACGGAGCTCAAGCCCCGGGCCTGGTCTGAGCTTCCGAACCCTAGCCAGTCTGGGGAGAGCCTCCCCGGGCCCCGGTGGACCCCCGTCCCCAGCGCCCGGACCCTCGGCTGGCTTGCAGGACAGGGGGCTCCCGCACCCCGGGGCCCGCCGGACGGAGCACAAGCCCCGGGTCTGGTCCCAGCTTCCGAACCCTTGCCAGACCGGGGAGAGCCTCCAAAGGCCCCGGTGGACCTCCGTCCCCAGTGCCTGGACCCTCAGCTGGCTTGCAGGACGGGGAGGCTCCCACACCCCAGGGCCCACTGGATGGAGCTCAAGCCCCGGGCCCAGCTTCCGAACCCTAGCCAGGCTGGGGAGACCCTCCCCAGGCCCCGGTGGACCCCCATTCCCAGCACCTGGACCCTCCGCTGGCTTGCAGGATGGGGGGATCCCGCACCCCGTGGCCCGCCGGACGGAGCGCAAGCCCAGGCCCGGTCCCAGCTTCCGAACCCAAGCTAGGCTGGAGAGAGCCTCCCCGGGCCCCGGTGGACCCCAGTCCCCAGCGCCCGTACCGTCAGCTGGCTTGCAGGACGGGAGCTCCCGCACCCTGGGGCCCGCCGGTCGGAGCTCAAGCCCCGGGCCCGGTCCCAGCTTCCGAACCCTAGCCAGGCTGGGGAGAGCCACCCGGGCCCCGGTGAACCCCAGTCCCCAATGCCCAGACCCTCGGCTGGCTTTCAGGAAGGGGGGCTCCCGCACCCCGGGGCCCACCGGACGGAGCTCAAGCCCCGGGCCCAGCTTCCGAACCCTAGCACGGCTGGGCAGAGCCTCCCCGGGCTCCGGTGGACCCCTGTCCCCAGCGCCCAGACCCTCAGCTGGCTAGCAGGAGAGGGGCTCCCGCACCACAGGGCCCACCGGACGGAATTCAAGCCCCTGGCCTGTCCCAGCTTCTGAACCCTAGCCAGGCCGGGGAGAGCCTCCCCGGGCCCCAGTGGACCCCGTCCCCAGTGCCCAGACCCTCGGCTGGCTTGCAGGACGGGGGCTCCCGCACCCCGGGGTCCACTGGACGGAGCTCAAGCCCCAGGCCCGTCCCAGCTTCTGAACCCTAGACAGGCAGGGGAGAGCCCCCCTGGGCCCCGATGAACCCCCGTCCCCAATGCCTGGACCCTTTTCCTGGCTTGCAGGACAGGGGGATCCCGCACACCGGGGCCCACCAGACCTCCGCCCCAGGCCCGGTCCCAGCTTGCGAACCCTAGCCAGGCCGGGGAGAGCCTCCCCAGGCCTCGGTGGACCCCCGTCCCCAGCGCCTGGACCCTCGGTGGCTTGCAGGATGGGGGCTCGCACCCCGTGTCCCGCTGGATGGAGCTCAATCCCCGGGCCCGGTCCCAGCTTCCGAACACTAGCCAGGTGGGGGAGAGCCTCCCCAGGCCCCGGTGGACCCCCGACCCCAGCGCCTGGACCCTCGGCTGGCTTGCAGGACGGTGGGGCTCCCACAACCCGGGGCCCGCCGGACAGAGGTCAAGCTCCAGGCCCGGTCCCAGCTTCCGAACCCTAGCCAGGCCGGGGAGAGCCTCCCCAGGCCCCGGTGGACCCCCGTCCCCAGCGCCTGGACCCTCGGCTGGCTTGCAGGACAGGGGACTCCCGCACCCCGGGGCCCATCAGACGGGGCTCAGGCCCCGGGCCCGGTCCCAGCTTTTGAAC